>VCRD01000413.1:96895-118795 GCA_006783055.1 Trinorchestia longiramus | reverse complement strand
TAGGCTCATTCTTTTTCTTTAGTAAAGGTATTATTTGAAATTTAGTTTGATTGGTTTTGATTTTCCATTTGTGTTCAAAATCATTAATATTTTCCATTTCTTGTTCTGTTGTTCTTCTCACTCTGCCTTCAGAGCCTCTTTCAGAGATAATCTGAGTAATGTCATCTGCATACGCTATATTAATGTTGTTTCTTATGGGATCTGTTAAGTCATGTGTATAAAATGTAAACAGTGTTGGGCTAAGGCATCCGCCTTTGGGTACCCCACTACCTATTTCAAAACTGGATCCTATATAGTTGTTTATTCTAATTTTTGCAGTCCTATTTGTGAGATAACTATTTATAATGCGGACCAAGTAATCTGGGATGTTGTTGATCAGTAACTTATATTCAAGTCCTAAGTACCACACCCGGTCAAATGCCCTACTAATATCCCGAAGTATTGTGTTAATTCTTTCTTTATTTGTGTGTTTGGCCACTATTGTTTCATACATTAATGCTACTTTTGTGTTTGTCCCCCTGCCACTTCTAAACCCGTGCTGGTGATTATTTTGAATATTATGTTTCTTCAGATAGTCGGTAAGCTTTGTATTAATAACTCTTTCTAAAATTTTTCCGGGAATGCTGAATAAACATATAGGTCTGTAGTTTACATGTTGGGTAGGTGACTTATTAGGTTTTGGTAAGAAAATCATTATCGAAGCTCTCTATCGTTGAGGAAAATATCCCAACGACAGGGATGCATTCATGATTGTAATTAGATTGGTAACCATATTTTTTGGTAAATTAATAAGTTGGTGTTTTGTTATATCGTCTTCTCCTGCTGCTTTATGTTTCAAATTTATAATATATCTTTTCATTTCTTCCATTGTTAATAATGATGTCTGCCGTCTAAGTCTATTAAAATCATTTGCCTCATAATGTATTAATTGTAGATCTTTATTCTCCATGTATTGTTGTACTCTCATATGGTTATACCTATCAAACTCGTCCTCTTCATCCGTATATTTCTGAAATATGCCACTCCAGTAGTGACGAAAAAGTTGTTTACCTTTGTCTTCGTACACTTCTTGATTTTGGTCATTCACTGGGAATCTTTGCTCTTTTTCAGTGCTTTGCCCCGTTATTCGTTTGATTGTTTTCCAGAAATCACGGTCATTCTTTTCTGTATCGAGTTTATGCCCGGCTTCCCAGGCTCCTTTCTTTCTTTCCCTGTACTCTTCCACTATCTTCTGCCTTAGTTTATTAAGTCTTCTCATTCTTTCTGGCGAAGGCCCACACTCCTGAATTTCTTTAAATAAGTCGTCGTGAACCCTTGTTAATGTAGTTATTTTATAAGATCTTAAACCATGTAGTAAAGTGCGGTGTGTGACTAAGGGAATTCTGTTACTGCTCGCTGTCTGAATTTGTGTGGTCCATTCTTGTACGTGCTCATCTAATTGGTTTGGAGTAGTTACTTGTAAGTCAAGTACAGGGAACTTCTTCAAATCGTCTCTATAGCCAGTCCAGTCTGCTCTATCGAATGCTCTTCGTGGTCGTATGGGAATTTGTATAGGTTGTGTAGTGATAGTATAAATAATGGGGTAGTGGTCGCTAGGTGTGTTTGGGCCTATTTCTGCATATGTATTGTGGTATGTTTTTGTATTGGTAAGAATGATGTCAGGTGGTGTTTTTGATCGATGCGTTATGTATGTTGGAAAGTGTGGTCCGTCTTTAATGATATGCCCTCTTTCCATTAATGTTACAAGCTGCTCACCCATTACTTTGTTGTTGCATGAATCTAATCTGATGTGTCGTGCATTAAGATCACCGATGTAGTATAAGGGGTAACTCTTGTTAAATAATGAATAAAAATCTGGGTAATGCAAGTATCCTATTCTGAACTGAACATATGCTGTTGCAATTTCTATTTTGCCTAATTTGGTGTGTATTGTGGCGCTGATCATATCACTATAGTATGATTCGTTAATTCTATATGTAAGTGTCCTTCTTATGGCTATTGCACTTCCGCAATGTGGTTCGTTGAGCGTATTCGTTTTATATACGTTATAATTATATATTTTTATTTGTTCATTATTTTTGCAACCATGACTATTTAACAATATTATATCTGGATTTATTTTAGAATAAATATTTATTAAAGTTGTCTTATGTATTTTCCAGCTCAATATATTGTGCTGTATTATTTTGAAAGTCGTCTCTTTCTGTATATTTTCTTTCCATCTCCCTTCCTTTCAGGTGTTCTTTGGGTGCCGGATCTAATCTTCTTTAACTCCTGCTCTCCAATCCATACAATTGTTTTTTTTTTAAATTCTTTTATTTTACAGTTTTCAAACAAATATTTTTTACGACATCCTGTGATTGAGTACATTTTGGCCCTAAGTGGTATTTTGCCTATTGTTGAAGTACCATCAGTGACAATTCTTCTTCTAATAAATCACGTTTATTACCATCAATAGCATAAATGATGATATCATATCTGGATGCCGGTCGAATAGCTACCTGTTCAACTGGTTTTGGTTGTCGTTGTGGCAGTCCCTTGGGCTTTGGCTTTAGTTCCGGAGCTTATGTACTAACTTTAGGTTTCACTGCTAATTCTTGTACCACCTCTCGTCCTCCACTTGCCTCCATCACTTCCTTCTCTATCTCCTCTACATCTTCGTCCTGTACATGCGAATCTTGTGATTCCGAGCTTGTCAGATTCCGACCTCATTTTCAGTTTGCGTATTACATTTATCGTATGTACCAGCAGATCATTATTAAAAAGTTCTTTAGAGTCAGGGTTAGTTTCCAGTTCAATAGGTCGTGTGTTATTCTTTTTTAATGTTTTATTAATATGGAAGTTATAGGAGCCAGGGGTAATTATATTAGCGACATGTGCATCTAAGATAATGATCAAGGCAGCTAAGCCGCTCTCTGACATAATTTCTGCTGTATTTTCCGCCCGTTCTGCTTGCTTTTCCTCCTGTCTGATTGTCTTTTCAAGTGCTTTGGCGTATGTCTGTTCCTGTTTTTCTTTTGCTTTTTCTTCCAGTAGCTTGGTTTTGTTTTTGATTATTGTCTTCCTTGTTGAACAGCTCATTGCCATTGTTCGATGATCTCTTTGGCAGTTCAGGCATTTTTAAATTGAGGAGGTACAATTTTTGTAGGCGTAATTTCCCGTATATTCGGAGCATACGGTTAGGTTAGGAGTTGGACAGTCTTTTGTTGCATGTTGCTCCATTTTATAACAATTAAAGCAAATTAAAATATCAATGAACTTTTCCTGTTGAATTTGGGATGGTACTATTTTTACATGTTCACAAAGTATTCCATGTTGGAGAGCATGACTGGCCATATTAATGGTTGAAAATTCTATTTTAAAGACGTGTTTGTATTGACTAAACGTGATCATTTCACGCACCTCAACATGTGGGTTACGATGCGTAATTTCCTGCTTAAGCTCGTCCACAGACTTCCCACCAATCCAACTATCTATCTGCCTGCAAACTACGGATCTTTGAGCTCTAATTTTAGGTGGCAGTCGGGCTTCCAGCCCAATGGACGCTAGTGTACTCGTGGCTTTCTGAGTTAAAAGTTTTTCAACATCAGATTCGAACTCCGTGAAAGCATTATAGCCAAAACCTACCTCACGGAGTCCAGTCAGTGGCAATTTTAGGTGTTTCTGAATAGTTTGAAAAACTTTGGGTTTATCAGGTGGTTCTCTAGGATTAAGGAAGTGCAAGAGCAGCTTCCCGAATTGAGGCATGTCGAAAGTGCTTAGTTTACGTGTTCCCTAGAGTGGTTTAGTCAGTATTCTAAGTGCAAAATAAAAAGAACTAGGAGAGATCAAGTAGAGAAAAAGTTATTTCCCTAACAACCTATTCCTAATATTTTTGGTTAGCCTACCTAACAGGTGCAGTCTTGTCCAGTCTGTGATCCCTGCCCTACTTGTAGATACTCCTCTCTACCTTAATAGGGTTTGCCCATACGGTCTGGCCCCTTTCGGTACAGGGATATCTACTCCTGACTGGCAACACTTCAAACTTAGGAAAATACCGGTTAGTTAGAAAAAGACACAGTGAATGAAGAAAGAGATATTTACGAAAGTAAAGAGGGCGGCAATCCAATCACAATCTTGGTAGTTGTTGCTGACTTCTGCGCGACTTCGCTGTGAGAGATCCTCGAAGCATGCCATACATCCGTCGTGCGTCGCTGAGATCTGCAGCCCCATTATATAGGGTAGTTGACTGGGCACTGCTGCCTGAGCGTGACTGCTCATTGGCTAATGACAGCTAGCCTTGCACGGGATTCACTTCTTTTGTCCCAACAGCTAGCCTCGTCGTGACGTTCGTTTGTAGTGGAGCCATGCGATTCACTACACTTGCTTGGAATTACTCTCTCCGTTGTTGTAACTGGAGCTTTGTTCGCCCCTAGGTCAAGTACAAGATCAAGGATCGCGGCCAGCATTTCATTACCATTTGCTATGGCAACGACCATATTCCTGGCTCTCCTTTCCCTATTTCTGCCTAGTTCCCGCACACATTCTTCTATTTTTTCTAGTTATTCTGTGTTCTTAAACTTAGGATTGTTGTGTTCAGATGCAATCCATGCGTTAAACACTTGCACCAAGTTGTGCAAGTGTAACCCTCGATGCAAGTGCTACACCCTACACAACCCTTTAGTTACACACTTGTACCAAATAAATATATTGAACCTTCAACTTCCACACTTTTCAAGTTGCCCGCCTATGTAAAACTGTAGATCTATCTACCAAGTTGGTAAATACAAGCCTCATGATGGGTAAATACAACTCTTTAATTGCACACGGGCACCAATTGGGCAAATTCATCCCTTTAGGAACGTCCTTTTCCCACTCGTTACTCAAGGAGTATTGAGAAGTGGTGGGGTTTACTCAAGGAGTATTGAGAGGTGCTAGGGTTCTCATACAAGCTTGAGTGATGCGTAAATAGATGTCTACGCATTTATTGAGTGGGCAAATCAATGATGCAAAAAGTGTGAACTTTTCCTTGCATTTTTGGTGTAATTACGGAAATTAGAAACGTTTTTTACACGCAATAATTAAAACAACAAAAAACAATCTTTATTTCCAATCGAGTACACAGTACATAGACATTTAGTACATTGGTTTTTCAAATTCTTAAGGTTAACATTCTTAGAGGAGGGGTGATGATGAAGATCCATGATCCCGGGAGGTTTGATGGGCGTGTCCATGGGCCATGATTGCTTTCCCAGTAAGCCTTACCGATATGTGCGAACACACGGCACGAAGAAGCAACGAGAAAAAACTCGTGTTCATGACCGGATTCGAACCCGCAGTGTTTCCGCATAAAGTAGAGACCTGATACACAACACAAAACGTAGACCACTCGACCACGGTGGCTGGCCACGGTGGCTTAATTGGTGTTTTTCAAGGTATCGAATTTTTCTTAAAGACATTATCGTTTTTCAGACTTCAGCCTTTTTCTAGGCTTTTAATCTTTTTCAAGTTCATTTATTTTTTAACGCTTTCAGTCTTTTTTCAAGTACTTGATGGTGCACTTTGGTTTCTCTCTGGCTGTAACCTGATTTTTCTTTATTAGTTATTTTATGTTCGTTTAATAAATTCCTGTTACTTGATATATCTCTCACCCTGTCCATCTCTCCGCATCTTTAGTTAAAGAATTAGTTTACGTGTACATTTCATTTTCAACATTTAGTTTTGGACCAATTGAATCTAGCATTGGAGTAACTTTTTCATGTTTCCACTCGTTAATTAAGTGTAAAACTTAGCTTCATAAAATTCCAAAACATTAACCAAAAAAGGGGAAAATTTCGTGGGGAATACCCTATGCATTTATTTATGTCAAAAAAATCCTAAATCTAAAATCAATAATTATATGACATAGTTCAGCAGCATATCATGTATTGAGAGGGATTAAGACGGTAAATGCGAACAAATGGTGCAAATTAACGAATAATAACAAAAAATTGAGATGCAGCAACATTGACCAAATAAGGTAAAATTTTTCGTAAGGGAATACCCTGTTCATTTGTACAAGAAATTGAGAAATCTGGAATAAATGATTGCAGATCATGGTGCAGCAGCATAACAAGTTTTAAATAGGAAGAAAACGACAAATGCAAACAACACGGGGAAATTGACGACAGATTAACAAAAAATGAGATGCCTAATTCTAACACAGGTTCCTATGACTTATGGATAAAACTCAATGAAATTTGCTGCTTTGAAGTCATATCTTCAAATTTCTAATCGTCAATTCAGTGTTAAACTAATTTTCATAAAAATCCGAAACATTAACTAAAAATGGTAAAAATTTCGTTTGGGAATACCCTGTGCATTTACGTCAAAAAATTCCGAAATCTAAAATCAATAATTACAGGTCAGAGTTCCGCAGCATAGCATATACTGAGAAGGAATAGAATGATAAACACAAACAAATAGTCCAAACTAACGAATAATAACCAAAAAATGAGATGCAGTAACATTGACCAAAAAAGGTAAAACATTTCGTAAGGGTGTTCCCAGTGCATTTTTACAGGAATTTCAAAAATCTGAAGTAAATAAATTTTGCAATCCGAAAGGAAATAAATGATGGCCGATTATTTCAGCATAGGAAGTTTTAAATAGGAACAAAACGACATATGCAAACAACTGGTGGAAATTGACGATTAATTAACAAAAAATCACCAGCTTGGTCGACTGGTATCACCAGCTTGGTGGACTGGTGAGCGAATCTGCTTGCCAGCGGAAAGACCTGGGTTCGAATCCTGCTGCCGACATGGTTGACGCGGCTAGAATTACGGCATGGGACTTGGGTAAAACAACTGAATAATTATCGAAGTAATTATCCGACCCAAGAATGGGCCACAAGGTTCGTTCCTATAGCCTAATTCTATTCTATTCTATTCTAAATGAGATGCCCAATTCCTACACAGGCTCTTATGAACAAACTAAACACAAACAAATAGTCCAAACTAAGGAATAATAACTAAAAAATGAGATGCAGCAACATTGACCAAAAAGGTAAAACATTTCGTAAGGAATTCCTTGTGCATTTGTACAGGAAATTCAGAAATCTGAAATAAATGATTGCAGATCATAGTTCAGAAGCATAGCAAGTTTTAAATAGGAACAAAATGACAAATGAAAACAACTATTGGAAATTGACGACTAAATAACAAAAAATGAGACGCCCAATTCCTACACAGGCGTCCATGACCTATGGATCATAGAGTAGATGAAATTTGCAGCATGGGAGTTATTCTTTCATCTTTCCAATCGGTCATTTAAAACTTGTTATGCTGCTGCACCACGATCTGGAATCATTTATTCCTTATTTCTGAATTTCCTGTACAAATGCACAGGGTATTCACTTAAGAAATTTTTTACCCTATTTCGACAATGTTGCTGCATCTTAACTTTTTCTTATTATTCGTTAATTTGCATCATATGTTTGCGTTTATCGATTTGTTCCTTCTCACATGATATGCTACTGAACTATGTCATATGGTTATTGATTTCAGATTTCGGAATTTTTTGACATAAATTCACAGAGTATTCCCACACGAAATTTTCCCTTTTTTTGGTTCGTGTTTTGGAATTTTATGAAATTAAGTTCAACACTGAATTAACGAGTGGAAACATGAAAAAATTACTCCAATGCTGCAAATTTCATCTAGGTTATGATCCATAGGTAATAAGACCCTGTGTAGGAATTGGGCATCTAATTTTTTGTTAATCTGTCATCAATTACCACGTGTTGTTTGCATTTGTCGTTTTGTTCCTATTTAAAACTTGCTATGCTGTTGCTCCATGATCTGCAATCATTTATTCCAGATTTCTGAATTTCCTGTACAAATGAACAGGGTATTCCCTTAAGAAATTTTTTACCTTATTTGGTCAATGTTGCTGCATTTCAATTTTTTGTTATTATTCGTTAATTTGCCCCATTTGTTTGCGTTTATCGTTTTATTCCTTCTCAATATATGATATGCTGCTGAACTATGTCATATAATTATTGATTTTAGATTTCTGAATTTTCTGACATAAATAAATGCATAAGGTATTCCCACACGAAATTTTTCCCTTTTTTGGTTAGTGTTTTGGAATTTTATGAAACTAAGATTAACACTGAGCTGACAAGTGGAAGTTGAAAAAATTACTCCAATGCTGCAAATTTCATCTGGGTTATGAGCCATAGGTCATAAGAGCCTGTGTAGGAATTGGGAATCTCATATTTTATAAATTAGCCGTCAATTTCCACTAGTTGTTTGCATATGTCGTTTTGTTCCTATTTAAAACTTCCTATGCAGAAATGATCGGCAATCATTTATTTCCTTTCAGATGGCAAAATTTATTTATTTCAGATTTTTGAATTTCCTGTACAAATGCACTGGGAATTCCACCACAAAATGTTTTACCTTTTTATGTCAATGTTGCTGCATCTCATTTTTTGGTTATTATTCGTTATTTTGGACTATTTGTTTGTGTTTATCTTTCTATTCCTTCTCAATATATTCTATGCTGCTGAACTATGAGCTGTAATTATTGATTTTAGATTTCAGAATTTTTTAACATAAATGCATAGGGTATTCCCAAACGAAATTTTCCCCTTTTTGGTTAATGTTTTGTTATTTTATGAAACTAAGTTTTACACTGAATTAACAAGTTTAAACATGAAAAAAATACTACAATGCTGCAAATTTCGTCTGGGTTATGATCCATTTTGTTTCTGATTCGTTGAAGGTATGCAGAAATACATTGCATATCATGTTTTATCCAATATTCAAGCGAATATGCAAAATTGCGCCTACCTACACACGTTCGAATTGCTATTCTAGGCGCAGAGTAAATCTCAATTGGATGTTGTTTCAGTAGATATGCTCGATACAGCACACTAACATGAACTTTCAGTTTCAGATCCGTGGTTTGCAGGAATTCATTGCGATATCCTAGAGGGTTTTCACACTGTTATTAAATGAAGTGCAGAATTGCCGAAATCCCACAGATTATGCTTCTTCTAGGTATTAAAACATTCAATTGGCATTATATGAAAACCTATCGCGAAAGTCTTCTATTTTGTGTTTGATTCGTTGAACATATGCAGAAATACATTGCATATCATGTTTTATCTAAGAATCACGCGGATTTTCAAAATTGCTACTACTTACGTACGAATTGCTATTCTAGGCGCAGAGTAAATCTCAATTGGATGTTGTTTCGGCAGATATGCTCGATACAGCACACTAACGTGAACTGTCAGTTTCAGATCTGTGGTTTGCATTAATTCATTGAGAAATCCACGAGGGTAGTCACATTGTCATTCAATGAAAGGCAGAATCGCCGAAAACACACAGATTATGCTACTTCTAGGTATCAAAACATTCAATTGGCATTATACGAAAACCTATAATGAAAATCTTCTATTTTGTGTCTGGCTCGTTGAAGGTATGCAGATATACAATGCATATCATTTTCTATCCAAGATTCACGCGAATTTTCGAAATTGCTCCTACTTACGTACGAATTAGCTACTATTCTAGGCGCAGAGTAAATCTCAATTGGATGTTGTTTCGGCAGATATGCTCGATACAGCATACTAACATGAACTTTTAGTTTGAAATCCGTGGATTGCATGAATTCACGGCGGAATCCACGAGGGTTTTCACATTGTCATTGAATGAAGTGCAGAATTGCCGAAAACACACAGATTATGCTACTTCTAGATATTAAAACATTCAATTGGCATTATAAGAAAGCCTATAGCAAAAATCTTCTATTTTGTGTCTGATTCTTTGAAAGTGTGCAGAATTACATTGCATATCATGTTTTAGCCAAGATTCACATGAATTTGCAAAACTGCTCCTAACTACGTTCGAATTGCTATTCTAGGCGCTAAGTAAATCTCAATTGGGTGTTGTTTTTGCGGATATGCTCGATGCAGCACACTAACGTGAACTGTCAGTTTCAGATCCGTGGTTTGCATGAATTCACTGCGAAATTCACAAGGGGTTTCATATTGTAATTGAATGAAGTTCAGAATTGCCGAAAACACACAGATTTAGCTACTTCTAGGTATCAAATATTCAATTGGCATTACACAAAAACTACAGCGAAAATCTTCTGTTTTGTCTCTGGTGAGTTGAAGGTATGCAGAAATACATTCCATATCATTTTTTATCCAAGATTCACGCAAATTTGCAAAATTGCTCCTACCTACGTTCGAATTGCTATTCTAGGCACTGAGTAAATCTCAATTAGATGTTGTTTTGGCAGATATGCTCGATGCAGCACACGAACATGAACTTTCAGTCTCAGATCCATCGTTTGAATGAATTCACTGTGAAATCTAAAAGGGTTTTCACATGGTCATTGAATAAAGTGCAGAATTGCCGAAAACACACAGATTATGCTACTTCTAATTATCACGACATTCAATTGGCATTATACGAAAACCAAAAACAAAAATCTACTTCTGTGTGTCTGATTCATTGAAATTGGACCAATTGGATGATGTTTCGGGAGATTTGTTCGATACAGCACACTACCATGAACTTTCAGTTTCAGATCCGTGGTTTGCAGGAATTCATTGTAAAACCCACGAGCATTTTAACATGGTTATTGAATGAAGAGCAGAATTGCCGAAAACACACAGATTTTGCTACTTTAATTATCAAAACTCTCAATTGTCGTTATACGATAACCTATAGCGAAAATCTTTTATTATGTGTCTGATTCGTTGAAGGTACGTAGAAATACATTTCATATCATGTTTTATCCAAGATTTACGCGAATTTGCAAAATTGTTTCCACCTACGTTCGAATTGCTATTCAAGGAGCGGAGTAAATCTAAAATGGATGTTGTTTCTGCAGATATGCTCGATACAGCACATTAACGTGAACCGTCAGTTTCAGATCCATTGTTTGCACGAATTTATTGCAAAATCAACGAGGGTTTTCACATTGTTATTGAATGAAGTGCAGAATTGCCAAAAACACATAGATTATGCTACTTCTAGGTATCAAAACATTCAATTGGCATTATACGAAAACACATAGCGAAAATCTTCTAGTTTGTGTCTGATTCGTCAAAGGTATTCAGAAATACATTGCATATCATGGTTTATCCAAGATTCACGCGAATATGCAAAATTGTTCCTACCTACGTTCGAATTGCTATTCTAAGCGCAGAGTAAATCTCAATTGGATGATGTTTCGGCAGATATGCTCGATACTGCACACTGACATGAACTTTCAATTTCAGTGCCGTGGTTTACATGAATTCAATGAGAAATTCACGAGGGTTTTCATATTGTAATTGAATGAAGTTCAGAATTGCCGAAAACACACAGATTTAGCTACTTCTAGGTATCAAATATTTAATTGGCATTATACGAAAAACTATAGCGAAAATCTTCTATTATGTCTCTGGTTAGTTGGAAGTATGTAGAAATACATTGCATATCATGTTTTATCGAAGATTAAGGCGAATTTGCAAAATTGCTCCTACCTACGTTCGAATTGCTATTCTAGGCGCAGAGTAAATCTCAATTGGATATTGTTTAGGCAGATATGCTCGATACAGCACAGTAACATGAACTTTCAGTTTCAGATTCGTGATATGCATGAATTCACTGCGAAGTCTACGAGGGTTTTCACACTGTCATTGAATAAAGTGCAGAATTGCCGAAAACACACAGATTATGCTACTTCTAACTATCAAAACAATCAATTGGCACTATACGAAAACCTATAGCGATTATTTTTATTATGTGTCTGATTCCTCGAAGGTACGCAGAAATACATTGCACATCATGTTTAATCCAAGATTTACGCGAACAACGAAATTGTTTCTACCTACGTTCGAATTGCAATTCTAGGGCAGAGTAAATCTTCATTGGAAAATGTTTCGGCAGATATGCTCGATACAGCAACCTAACATTAAATTTTCGTTTCAGATCCGTGGTTTGCATGAATTCACTCCGAAGTCCACGAGGGTTTTCACATTGTCATTGAATGAAGTGCAGAATTACCGAAACCACACAAAATATGCTTCTTCTAGGTATTAAAACATTCAATTGGCATTAGAAGAAAACCTATCGCAAAAATCTTCTATTTTGTGTTTGATTCGTTGAACATATGCAGAAATACATTGCATATCATGTTTTATCTAATATTCACGCAGATTTTCAAAATTGCTAATTCCTACGTTCGAATTGCTATTCTAGGCGCAGAGTAAATCTCAATTGGATGTTGTTTCGGCATATATGCTCGATACAGCACACTAACGTGAACTGTTAGTTTCAGATCCGTGGTTTGCATGAATTCACTGCGAAATCAACGAGGGTTTCCACATTGTTTTTGAATGAAGTGCAGAATTGAAGGGTGGACAGCACTAGTGGACTACTAGCATATTTTCCCGTGGAAAATATATAGTAGACTACCGGATCGTAATCTCCTCTGTCATCGCTGTGTTAGCGACAGCACGGGACAGCTAAAGTAGACTACTTGACTGTAGTCTCCTTCAGATTTTCTGCCGAACGCGTATTTTTGCCCTGTTTTGCGAGTATAGCTCTACCTAGGCGTCTTTTAAAGCTGTTCTGCGATTGGTTGCTTGAGAGGGCTAGGTCTCGCCCCTCCTCCTTCTGGTATAATTATTTTAGTCCAAATAAATTAATTTTTTTGCAGCTCAACTAATAGTTTGGTATATTTTAAATATCTGTGTGTACCTCAAATATTAAACATAAAAATGCCAGCGTTTGTTTTAGTTTTAAAACGCAGTTTTAAAAAAATACGCTCGTTCATACGAGTATATGCAAGAAAAGTTTTTCTCAGCAGAAAATGTGAGGGTTTCAACGTCGTACCGAATTAAATAAAGTTTGTTGCTTCTGTGTAATGAAGCAACAATTTCTTTAGACAAGGTAATTTTATTGTTTACTTAATTTTGTCTGATACCTTTAAGTACTGTCTTACCGTCGTAAATTTCAGTGATAGTATTTTTAAACCAAAAAAATTTCTTAGTTAGTAACTACATATAGCAATGTTAATACTGGGATCTCAGCGAAAGGAAAACAAATGCTGAATCCATTCGTTTCTAAAAATGTTGATACATACAGAATGTAACACAACCCGATTAAATTTAGAAATTCTTTAATATTAAAGTATTTTTTGGGTACATCTATTGTGATAAGTAATACAATGATCGAGAAAAACTTTAAAATGTATATTCTGACGTTACTTTTATGTTCTGGGTTTAAAACGACTAAGAAATTCTGGTGACAGAGAGAACACCAATCAGTCTTTAGAAACAAAGGTATTGGAGGTTGCATCTTGCATGATTATTTACATTTGAGGTTCGACAAAAAACAGTAGCCGATTTTATTCTGAGCCTAACAATTGGAAAATCGATTATCATTGCATGTGTGAAAATAATTTCTAATGTGCAGGTATGAGTGTGACAAAAAAGTCGAATCGCTATTTGAACTACCTTTTGTGTGCATGGAGTCGAAAGGTGCTTGTGTACGACGCACGCTAATTTAATCAATGACAACACAGTAACTGATAATGTTGAAAGTGTACGAGCAAAAATAAATTATCATTGCATCTAGTAAACTAATGAAATGGGTATGTACAACAAAACAATTCGAATTACTCAGTACCTTATTATTATACCCTCAAAATTTTCAATTTAGATACTGAAACCGAAAATATAAGATCTTCGAATTTAAATTATTGTTAATGATTGAAAGCGTATTGTTTAGCTAATTTATTTATGAAAATTATATAGAAGGTAATAGTAGAATTTACCACTGTTACCTTCAGTTTGTTCCTTAAAAATGAAGTTACGTTATTGTCTACGTGTTGAAAGTCAAGACTGAACGATGAATTTCAACACTAAATGAGTATTAATACTATTTCTTCCACAAACAGATATTACATTGAACGTTGTAGGAGGAACGTTGGAATACTTGCCATAAATGCCACTTGTATGTGAGGATACTGATCAGTGAAACGTATATTAACACGTTGAGTGCGATTGTCTAGCCGGTGCAAATCTTTACTTTGTACACACAGTCACTAGAAAGCTTTGAAAAAATTACAGAACCTAACCTGAGCGACCCACCGGTGGGTCGTATCGCACTTAACGTGTTAAATGCAGAGGCTTAATTTAGAACATGAATTTGTTGTCGAGATCATTGTGAAAATTATGTCTGGACGGGTAAGAAGAATAAATACAAAAGAATGAAGCACCGGGAGCAAGATTCGAACGCGGGTCTCTCCGCTCGGAAGCGGATACGTTTACCAGTTAACCAAAGTGCCGCTATATTTACTTAACTCAGTAAATGTATTCATTCTTCGTGACCCGAACTTTTTCAATAATGCGCCTTATTACTTGTAAACTTTGTTCTCACCATTCACCAAAAGTCAGGTTTTCTGAGCGATACGTAGGAGCAGAGGTTTCACTTTGTCGGGTGCAGCAACATTATTGCCTGCAATCAGGGTTACGGTATCCTTACTAACTTGAAACTGAGGAAGCTCTTTACAGTAAAATATGAAAGCACTGGCAATATCGCCCAGAGCAGTTTTCACTCATCACGGGTGAAACATAGCTGAGGTTTGTAATTTTTGTTAATAACTTATTCAGCAGAATTGTACTACAAATTTTAAGGTCGGTTACTTTGGGATTTCT
Organism: Trinorchestia longiramus; assembly: GCA_006783055.1. Lineage (NCBI taxonomy): Eukaryota > Metazoa > Arthropoda > Malacostraca > Amphipoda > Talitridae > Trinorchestia > Trinorchestia longiramus. Next base: position 104,103 of record VCRD01000413.1, on the reverse strand, counting down.
ATTAAATGTAGTTACCATTAATAACTGAACATTCACTTTCAATATTCTTTTCCATCTCCAGATGTTGGAATATGGACATAATTTTTTATGGAAATTTAACTCTGTGGAACGTATTTCTCCTGGTCAAATGTATCCATGTGTTCAGAAGTATTTCATTGTCGTACGTGACAGCGTTGCAGGACTCGCATTTCGTTATGCAATTTTTGAGGAACATTTAGCAAATTCCTCGAATTTTTAGCTGTTTCCTCAGCTTGACTATTCATCCGACATTGGAAATCGGACCAGACTAATAACTTGACGAAATGATATACTACTGTGAATTCTATTCACAATTTTCAATTTATAATCAGCAAAACTTGTCATTTAACTCATTTTACATGTGGACGCTTGTTTTTAAAGCTATTTCTACTAGTCAGAGCTATTGTCACCAGGCAGAAATTTAAAACTTCTGAATAGATTTGCTTTCTGCAAGTTATTCGTATTTTTCTTCCATAGAAAGTGCAGTGCATGAGGAAAAAAGATAATGAATAAATCTGCTCGAAAGAAAAGTCTTTATAACATAAGTATAATTGGCGTATGCGAAAATAATGTTCCTACCATATAGTCGAAGTATGCGGCATGCATTTATTTATTTGACATGTGATTTAACATAATGTGATTGTTAATGTGATTAAACATATCACATTAACATCAATAATTAATTTATTTACATACATGGCCATCGAACAGAGAAAAAGTCATAATCGTTCTTCATACACATGAATTTGTACATGATGAAATGCACATTTTACGTTCCAAGACAATTCATAGTTTATTATGGTTCAACTTAAAATTATAAAAAAACAATCCATCTGATGTCACAAGGAAAAGACGGGGCAAATGAAGAATACGAATATGATAATAAAAGTTACTGTGAATTTAAGTGTGAATACTATTGGTGGATTTTACATCTTGATAAGGTACATATTGTTGTACAAAAACAACGAAGTCCCTATTATCGTCGCGGTAGACACTGGCAAGGACCTCACTACCCATCCCAGGCAAACACACACGAACTACAAAAAGCTAACTGGGAAAGGTTCACCGAATAAACAGAACAACTTTTCGCAGCACTCAACACCAACCCCATAATTGACATAAATCAAACGGTAGCAGAATTCAACGCTATCATCACAAAAGCTGACAGAAACCACATTCCCAAAGGTAACAGAGAGCATCATAACCCAAACTTCACACATGAAGTTTATAGACTAATCAGAGAATGTACCAATCTCAGAAATAGTGGTCTTTAACCACTTTTACTGTCCACCCCTAGTGGTGATTAAGTAGAAGCTGTCCACCCCCACCCCGAAAAAGTGTCATTAAAAATCTTACGTTTAATATATAAAGTCTATGTTTCATATCTAATTTCGATGACCATGGAAACAAAAAAAACAGTTTCTCTTATTTGTTATATAACTTCTATACATTCATCCATATATTTACACACATCTCCAACTAATAGCATTGTTAAATTCTAACCTTAAGACATCTATTTCTTAATTTATCTAAACGATTCATTTAATACGTTTATTAAGCTCATGTTTAACCTGAATTTTGTGCATAGAAGAAATAAGTCACCAAAACGGACCTTTATATGATATTTCTAGCTATGGATAGCAGAAATAATTTAACTTTGATCATACAGCAAACAAGTGTATTTGATATATTCCTTTTTAGGTTTCAATACTATATATTTCTGGCTTGATACGACATTTCACCTTTGTGAAATGAAACAGCATTGCGATGCAAATTTTTTACAAATTGTTGTTTCACGTGCATTTTATGCCTTATTTAGACGATAAAGAAAGATTGTAATAGGAGTTAGGATTTCTTCCAAAACACATGGCCGAATTTTTTCACCGCTACCGCCAAAAAATGCATCTATACAACTTTATAGAGATACAAAATCTACGAAAAGATTTGTAGGAGCTCTTTCAAACTCACATTTCGCGCGGCACTAAGATGTAAGTGAATTTATGTAAACGCGAAAAGAGCTACGTTCATGTAGGTGTTTGAATGCACGTGTACGGAAGCTCATTGACATGTACGTATGATGTTCACACGCCGTGTGCATCAAGTACAGGTACGACAGGACAGGCTGTGTCGTGGAGTTCGGTTGCAGTTGCCGGCAACTGCTGGATTTTTCAGCCCCGATTTAGGTCAAACGAACGACTTAAATATGTATATAGTTATTTATGCATGGTATATATAGTGAATTAATACACTGTACTACATACATGTATAGTAATTTACATATATAAACTGCAAACTGTACTAATAACTGGGTTTAAGATCCCAGCAGTGGCAACGTTGGAACTTCCGAGATGTTAACTCCCTGCTTCGGAGCTACACACATTCAACCATTGTCTCAACTTAACTGCAAAATGTAAAAGCACTAGATATAACCCTAAGCTGGACTATGGGGAAAACTTCACTGAAACTAATATTAACCAATAATAAACTGTTGACTATCAATAAAGATGAATATACATGCGTCTTGGGCAGTTACGCCGCAGTAATTATGGCAGAGGTGGATGAATTTGTTTAGTCGCAGAAACACAAACTCAGTCACATTACGTCAGACGTTCAGTGCCACACCCTATAGCCCGCTTGAACATAGTTTTTGTTGCATAAGAATCTGACTGCTCTGGCGCTAGCAAGCCTTCTGTTAACAAATTCATTGATTAGGATGTCTTTCAGCATAGTATTTTGTCATGTTAATAGCAAATTAATATTAAATCATATCGTTATTATTTATTTTTCCCCAACACGTTAAAGTTATTGCATAGCCGGTGCAAATCTTCACTTCGTACAGTCATTATCACTAGAGGGCACTGTAAATTGGTACAGTCATTTTCACAAGAAGGTGCTATAAAATTTACGGAACCTAACCTAAGTGGCCCATCGTTGCTGTCACTCCGCCACAGCGCCTATCGCTGTATCCAGGGGTTTTAGAAAAAATTTAGGTCTTGTTTACATTACAATTACACGGTAAATACGTGCAACATAAATTCACACTAACCTACTTCTAGGAGTACTAACCGTACTCAATCGATTGGCGCTAATATATTCTGATTTTTTGACCACTCTAGCTAGTCCCAGTGACAAGTGTTGCCGAGATGGGATGATTTTTTTTCTAAGATACGACTGTGTTCGGACTGGTGGCTTCAAGTGTTCGGACACAGGCTAGGTTTCGAGTTTCGCCCGCTCACCTCTCCCACTTGTTGCTCTGTACGCAGTGGTGTGCAAGTGACGGACAGGCATTCGAACACACGCGATTCACTTTCAATGCCTTCTTCCATTTCGGCAGCTAAGCTAGGAACAGACTGAGTCACCCCCCCTCATCATGTGGGGAGGGGTAGGGGAAGGTATGGATAGTAATGACAGGGAAGAATGTGGGTTTCCACAATAAAGTCAGGTTTGTATGCAATGAAAGTATAACCTCCACTCATTGCATGATTCATTGGGAGGTGCTAGAAACGAAAAACAATAACGAAGAATTGTGTATAATGTGACAAGAGTCAGTTAATATAATCAATTACAGCAAAACCCGTGCTCTTAATACTCGGCTCTTTACAAATTAGTGCAAAGAAATGGGTTAAAACTTGGAATCCCAGCTGCTTCAGACTGACATTCGATGGCTTTTAAGAGGTCGGGCTTTAAGAAGGCTGATCGCTTTAAAAAAATTAAGTCATGTTGTTTTCATCTGGTAACGACTCAGATTTGGTGAAACATTTCCAAAATGAAAATTGGCTTTCCAAACTTTGTTATTTATCAGATACTTTTGACAAGCTTAATGACTTCAATATATTATTACAAGGCGAATATACATACGTTCTTACATTAACTTAAAACATTCAAGCTTTCCTGAAGAAAGGTAATGTATGGTTGATGAATGTAAAACGCCACTCATGTGAGTCGTTTCCATGGCTGGAAGAGTTTATCATAGAAACTAACTAATTTTAAAATAATCAAACCAATTATAATTGAGAACTTTGTAAGCTTAGGGGAAAATTTTAAGATAATTTCTTCAAGAATCAGACATGAGCCGATTTGATTGGATCCAAAATGCATTTGATGCTAAAGTCGAAAAAGTGTCATCTCACACTAAAGGCACAGGAAGAATTTACAGAAATTTCTTGATTCTTCTCTAAAAACTATGTTTGCTAAAATAAGTCTAAATTCGTTTTGCATTGGCATCAAATTTGAATATCCAAACTTGTCACGCTTTGCAATGGATACTCTTCTACCTTTCGCGTCAACATATTTATGTGAAAGGGATTTTCTGGCATTAACTAATCTCAAAACTAAACATCGATCTAGTTTAGTAAATATTGAAACTNTGTATTTAAACCAACATTAACAAATATAGAGCTTAGATTTGACCTGTGTAAGAAAATGCAGGCGCATCAATCCCATTAACTGAATTCAAATGACATTATTTAATGCCACTAATAGTATCTATAGACTTCTTGGGTCTACTGTATAAAATACACACATTATAAATGTTTTTTTTGTACAGTATACCCGATTTCTTTAAAAACATTTAATTTTTCTCTTATATTTTTATTTTATTCTTTATTTTCTTAAAATTAAAGACCTGCTAAGTGTCAGACAGACCAAGCCGGTGTCGATTTTGCCGCTACGAAGCTAAACATTTAGGTTTCGTCTGCTAGCGCAGCTGAGTAAATTTAAAATCTAAAGAATCAGGGTAGAAGATGACGCTCCGCCCACTACGTTCTAGTCTCTAGTCTTCGTTTGCATGCGCGGGGCAGGGTGATTTCGCATAGGACGACAGATTGATAATAGAACTAATAAAACTGTAGCATTACATCGCTGCTCATACGCCTATTATTTCAAATTATGCGTTTAATTAATCGCGTACAAATTAAATCGTACTTTTTACAATAAATTTCTTGTATTTTTGTGATTAGGTTTTTGTAATTATAAGTGAGATTCGTGTAAATTTTTAAATATAAAAATTCTCTGTACTTTGTTAAAATCATTCTTAGTACCTACAGAACTGTCGCTATGGTTCTTTTTAACACGTTTACTCCGAAGTGGTACGTATGTGTACCACTTAGGTTAGGTTCTGTATTTTTTCAGATTCTTCTAGTGACTATGCGTACTAAGTGCAGATTTACACCGGTCAGGCAATCGGAGGCAACGTGTTAAATTTCACCCTTCAGAAGAAAATACCGGCCGGTTCAAAAAGGAACGTATTTTGTTCCTTCCTATTCTGTTCCACTCTAGTGCAGACAATGTAAGTTTTAGTGCCTTGTAGTGAAGTATTTTTACACAATGTTTAGATTTAAGTGTTTAGGACTTAGATATATTTTTTAACCTCACTATCTGTTTTAGGAAATATGTGTAGGATTGTTTCATATCATTTGTGCAAAATTTTGTAGATTGTGGGTTTGTAAAAATGACCTATGGTAGATCCCTGAAATAACCAAGTTTTAGGATATGTACTTTGGGATTTAATAGAGCAAACTTGTGGTCTTAACTTGTACTGAAAGTATTTCTTCTTTAATCTTCTAATCTACCTGACCTCTGTGTTGGAACTCACCTATTATGTTCAGATTTTTTATGGCTAATCCATAATGAGATGTCTCTTACATTTTGCTGTACAAGCTCTTTTGCATTACTCCAATATATTTACTTATAATACTTTCCTTTTACTGTTCAATTGACACAGTAAACTTCTTTTATAACTTCTTTTCTTTATTGTTTGATTTCTCTGCACACTTCCTAAACATAAGTTGGATCAGTCGAATAAGGTGTAGTTAAACCATAAATTGGATTACTAGATTTAACTACCAACTGAAAATAGTCTTGAATCACAAATTTCCCTCTGCATTGCATTCTATACCTAGAAGTAGAGATTTTTATAAACTGGTATTCAGTCTAGAACTATATTGATTTCATTCCCTTGTAAAATAGGTATATTTATCTTTAATTCATTTTGTGTGCTCAATTGGAAGTATAGAATTTTTATTTAAAAATTCCCATTCATGTATCATTAATAAATCATTCCCTCTTGATATTATTGTAGAGTTTTTAGTACTGCAAATATTTTGCCTCAGGTTATATTTTTTCAAAATCATAAATTTCATGGATTAACCATAATATTAGGTTTTGCTAGGTATATCCTCTGCTAGATGATATAGCTGCTGAATAAAAATATCCATAATGTGCTATATTATCACTTATTTGGTTTCCTTTATTTTTTTACCATGTCTTAGGATGTCCATATTATTTCTGTACAATGTGTAGGATGTATTTTATTCTTGCCCTAATTAGGATGTTCTATTTATTTTTATAGAAACTTTTTTTTCTTATTAGGTTGCCATATTGTGCCTGTATCTTAGCAATATTGCAGGATTAATTAAATTATTCTTGCGCTTGAATATTTAAGCCTTGCATACTTGAGCAACCTTTTTCACAAAATGCCTTATTGTCTGTTCAACAATTGTGCTCATAATTTTTAGTTACTATATGAACCAAATAATAATTTCCCTTTATAGATTTAATTGATCCTAAATCAAAAATTAAAAATCAAGGACTTTGTTCAGTAGATAAAACTAAATTTATTAAAACTCAATTATCTTGTCTAAATTTCCATGTTCATTGAATCAATTTTTGCTCGGTTTTAGTCTTAAAAATAGACCTCTATAAGGAGGACTAGATTCCTTGTTTATTTGATGGGGACTTGCTCTTTATATCTCTATATGGTTAAATTCCAGCTTTCTTGAAATTTTTGAGATAAGTCTGCCTCACTGCTGCATTTCATTCTGATTAACCTTGTCATTGCTTAAGTTTGCTACGGGTGATGCTTGTTTGTTTATGTTTGTGGAGATGTAAAAATTCAGCCCAAACTTCTCTTCCAGACACCTGGCGATCCTGCTAATACCCTATCGGATTTCATCAGATCTCGTCTCGTCAGATCTCACATCTAGTCTCTGTCTTCATACTCAACTTCTCAGTCATCAATCTTGCTTCTCATTCTCACCCTTGGACTTCATTAAAAGTCTAACTACTGATCATTACTACTGATCATTACTACTGATCATAACTGCTGATCATAACTGCTGATCGTCACTGCTGATCGTCACTGCTGATCGTCACTGCTGATCGTCACTGCTGATCGCCACTGCTGATCGCCA
>VCRD01000413.1:7278-95507 GCA_006783055.1 Trinorchestia longiramus | reverse complement strand
GCGATCGTCACTGGCGATCGTCACTGGCGATCGTCACTGGCGATCGTCACTGGCGATCGTCACTGGCGATCGTCACTGGCGATCGCTGTCACGGACGATGAGAGAACGCATAGCACGACAGATTGATAATAGAACTATTAAAACAACTATAATACTGAAGTTAAAAATTCACGAATATTTCATAAAACAAGATTCCGAAACTAATGCTCATTTTATTTATGGTTTCACTTGCATTATTTTGAAGAAAAAATTTTGAACGTTTATTAGGTTTTGTTCCATGCATTTATATATTCGTGACAATAAACGGTTTACAGTCTTCGTTTTATTATATGATTCGTGTGAGCAATATAAAATAGGTTGATACGGATAAATCAAAGCATATTTCGCAAAAAAATGGAGGTGGTAGAGAAAATGGATGGCATACCTGATATGAGCACTGCAAATGTACGTTATAACAGCTCAAAAATTATCGCCACCGAAACAAGTGTTAACCTGGGTATTCAGTGAATAATTTAGGCCATTTAGAGCAACACCTCACTTAAAATTTGTTTTTAAATTCTATATTTACGATTTAAAGTGAATAAATTGAAAATGACGTTGGATATCCATTGTCTCACGGGAGATATTTTTGTTGAATAAACTTTGTATCTCCTAGAAGGTCATAGTTACAGTTTGAATGTGAAACATTTTTCCATTTGGCCTAAGACAGAGAAATTATGGACTCTAAAATCATTGGTTGTCAGGTAATTTAAAGTTAGCACGTAAAACTAGGCTAAGTTAGATCAGTAGGAGTTATTTGATGCGAACAGCGGCCTAAGTTGAATTTCTTCAACAAAATCACGCACGTGAGTTTCGAATTAGACGTGAACAACTTGATTCGTTTGAATTCCGGTTGATAATACTGGAGTAATACACGAAACGTGGCATCATTTGTTAATGGCGTGGAAAATTCAAGTAAATTTTAGATTTCAAAGAAGAAATTAGTCGTCAATATATTTGATATTCATATACCGAGAATGTATACAACTAATTATCTATTTTTAGGAAGATCATTTAGTAATAGTATTAGAATGATGCCTTTTGGCCCTTTCTTATGCCGGTACCAAAGTCCCTGGCCGTAAAATCATTCTATCCGCCAATGGTCATGCACAAAAAGACCACAGGAGGAGAGTCTCGAACTCACGTCCTTCACATCGCCAGGGGATTCGTTCACCAGTCGGCCATGCTGCCGTCTGCTGACATATGAAATAACACGGATAAAAGTAGTCGATAACAGAATCTAAAAAAAAGTTATGCCGGGAGTTGAACGCCAAGTATCAGGTTGAAATGAAAGTTCAGTCAATTTTTGGAACGAAAGTTCTGTCCATTTTTTGGTTGGGATGAAAATTCAGCGAAACCGAGATTTATTTTATCATTGGCATAATCACAATTGTCACTAATGACTTCTTTCCACCTTTCCATAAATTTTTTGATGCCTGTGTCATAGAATTCATTTGGTCGTGACTCAAAAAATAAACTGGCTTTATTTCAACCTTTTCTCTTGAAGTAAGCATTTGTAATGAAAGATGATTCTGCAGGCGTCTAAAGAGATTTTAATCTGTTGGAACAAGATTGAGAGAACATGGTGGATGAATCAAAACTTCCCAACCAAACTTTTCAATGAAATTCTTCGTCCCTTTTCAAGTGTGGGGTCTGGCATTGTCATGTTGCTGGATCACTCCTCTTCTGTTTACCGGCGAAGGTCGATTTTCTTTAGAACAGTCTTACAACGGCATATCTTTTGGCAGTACACTGCACAAGTTATGGTTTAATTGCCACCTAACAGCTCATAATGAACAATTCCCTTTATGTCACGCCACACACAGAAATTCTTTCATCTGCAGACTACGTCGAGGCTGTGGAATAAGGTTGGAATTACGGCCGAGCCACAGTCTTTTACGTTTAACATAATTGTACGGTATCCATTTCTCACCTCCAGTAACGATTCTATCTAAGAATTGGGTTTGAAATTTAACATACCGTAGTAAGACAACAGTTCACACGTTGTTGGCAATTGATCTCTGAAAGATCGTGTGAAATTCATTTTCCAGCCTTGGAGACTTTAGCAATTCTTATAATTCCATGATATATGGTCATGCAGCTCACGTTAAACTTCTTGCTCATTGTTCTAGTTGTTTAGAAAGAATCATCAATGGCAGCCAGCAATAAATTCTTCAAAACTGAGTGTTTTTGAGCATTATTTTCTTAGCTCGTCCTCAAGACCAAAGGCTTCCTTTTTGGGAACGTAAAATCATCTTCTACAACTCCTTACGATTACCAAATGATTTCCGTATGTGTTCGTGAGCGATCTTATTGCTAGACTTGCTGCACTGCCCTTTTGAAATTCATGTAGCAAAATATGCCTGAAGTGCTCATTGCTTGGAGTGTAAATTTGGGTCAATAATATGTATTATAATAATTATCACAGAATCTGAATGTGTAAATAATATTTAAGTTATTTTGATAGCCACACATATGTACAATTAATATAATCGTACACTAAAATTATAAATCAAGAAACGGATAAAACTTACGTCAAGGCCTGATAGTAACCTAAAATGATGTATTGCAAACTGTAAAGAAAGTTTTTTGTATATTATTTGCAGTTATGGGCCGTCACCTAAGTCTATATGTTGTAAATGTTATTTAAATAGTAACAAATCAATTCATATCAGCTTTAATATCATATATTTTATTTTCAGTTAATTTTCAAACCTAAAGATTAGTCAGATGCATTTTTTACAAGATTGTTTACCATGACTTTATTTTACAAAAAAACAACAACAAAAAATAATTCAAATGTTTTGAGCTCGATATTAATAGCCAGAAATTTACATTTGTTACCCACAAAACAAAGAATGGTGCACAATTTCCTTCGACGAAAACACCAACCAATCACAAGTCACAACGAAGACTCCAACCAATCACAATAGTTCTCTTATACGGACTTGGTAAACTGAGAGTCGACCATTTCACCTGAGCAGCATTTCTAGAAACTGGGATCTGGTGTGCTGGACTACTGCAAGTAGTCTACTTCACCTCGACGCCAACGCGACATGATCATACGAGATGACTAGACTAGAGGACAGTAGTCTACTCTTGCTCGACGATCCCTAATTTTTGGCAAATATGTTGGGTAGTCTACTAATGCTTTCCACCCTTCAATTGCCGAAAACACACCGATTATGCTACTTCTAGGTATCAAAACATTCCATTGGCATTATACGAAAACACATAGCGAAAATCTTCTATTTGTGTCTGATTCGTCAAATGTATGCAGAAATACATTGCATATCAAGGGTTATCCAAGATTCACACGAATTTGTGAAATGGTTTCTACCTACGTTCGAATTGCTATTCTAAGAGCAGAGTAAATCTCAATTGGATGATGTTTCGGCAGATATGCTCGATACCGCACACTAACATGAACTTTCAATTTCAGATCCGTGGTTTACATGAATTCAATGCAAAATTCACGAGGGTTTTCATATTGTAATTGAATGAAGTTCAGAATTGCCGAAAATGCACAGATTTAGCTACTTCTATATATCAAATATTCAATTGGCATTATACGAAAACCTATAGCGAAAATCTTCTATTTTGTCTCTGGTTAGTTGAAAGTATGCTGAAATACATTGCATAGCATGTTTTATATAAAGATTCACGCGAATTTGCAAAATTGCTCTTACCTATGTTCGAATTGCCATTCTAGGCTCAGAGTAAATCTTTAATTGGATGTTGTTTCGGCAGATATGCTCGATACAGCACACTAACACGAACGTTCCGTTTCAAATCCGTGATATGCATCAATTCACTGCGAAATCCACGAGGATTTTCACATTGTCATTGAATAAAGTGCAGAATTGCCAAAAACACACAGATTATGCTACATATAATCTGATTCGTTGAAGGTACGCAGAAATACATTGCCCATCATGTTTAATCCAAGATTTAAGCGAATAACGAAATGTTTCTACCTACGTTTGAATTGCTATTCTAGGTGCCGAGTAAATATCCATTGGATAATGTTTCGGCAGATATGCTCCATACAGCAACATAACATGAACTTTCAGTTTCAGATCCGTGGTTTGCATGAATTCACTGATAGCTTGGAATTCACTGAACTGAACTAAATTCACCATCACCAGCTTGGTCGACTGGTGAGCGAATCTGCTTGCGAGCGGAAAGACCCGGGTTCGAATCCCGCTGCCGACATGGTTGACGCGGCTAGAAATACGGCATGGGACTTGGGTATACAACCGAATAATTATCGAAGTAATTATCCGACCCAAGAATGGGCCAGAAGCTTCGTTCCTATAGCCTAATTCTATTCTATTCTATTCTAAGTCCACGAGACTTTTCACATGGTCATTGAATAAAGTGCAGAATTGCCGAAAACACACAGATTATGCTACTTCTATGTATCAAAATATTCAATTGGCATTATACGAAAACCCATAGCAAAAATCTTCTATTTTCTCTCTGGTTCGTTGAAGATAAACTATAATACATTGCATATCATGTTTTATCCAAGATTCACGCGAATTTGCAAAATTGCTCTAACCTACGTTAGAATTGCTATTCTAGGCGCTGAGTCAATCTCAATTGGATGTTGTTTCGGCAGATATGCTCGATGCAGCACATGAACATGAAGTTTCAGTGTCAGATCCATGGTTTGCATGAATTCACTGCGAAATCCCAAAGGGTTTTCACATGATCATTGAATAAAGTGCAGAATTGCCGAAAACACACAGATTATGCTACTTTACTTATTCAATATCTCAATTGGCATTATACGATAACCTATAGCGAAAATCTTTTATTATGTGTCTGATTCGTTAAAGGTACGCAGATATACATTGCATATCATGTTTTATCCAAGATTTAAGCGAATTTGCGAAATTGTTTCCACCTACGTTCGAATTGCTATTCAAGGCTCGGAGTAAATCTCAATTGGATGTTGTTTCTGCAGATATGCTTGATACAGCACACAAACATGAACTTTCAGTTTCAGCGTCACGGTTTGCATGAATTCACTGCGAAATCCAAGAGGGGTTTTACATTGTCATTGAATGAAGTGCAGAATTGCCGAAAACACATAGATTACGCTACTTCTAGGTATCAAAATATTCAATATGCATTATACGAAAACCTGTAGCGAAAGTCTACTATTTTGAGACTGATTCGTTGTACATATGCAGAAATACATTGCATATCATGTTTTATCTAAGATTCACGTGGATTTTCAAAATTGCTCCTTCCTACGTTCGAATTGCTATTCTAGGCGCAGAGTAGATCTCAATTGGTTGTTGTTTCGGCATATATGCTCGATACAGCACACTAACATGAATTTTCAATTTCAGAGCCGCGGTTTGCATGAAGTCACTGCGAAATCCAGAAGGGTTTTTACATTGTCATTGAATGAAGTGAAGAATTGCGGAAAACACACAGATTATGCTACTTCTAGGTATTAAAACATTCAATTGGCATTATACGATAACCTATTGCGAAAATCTTCTGTTTTGTTTCTGATTCGTTTAAGGTAAGCAGAAAAACATTGCATATCATGTTTTATCCAAGATTTACGCGAAATTGCGAAATTAGAATAGAATAGAATAGAATAGAATAGAATAGAATGAGGCTATAGAAACGAACCTTCTGGCCCATTCTTGGGTCGGATAATTACTTCGATAACTATTCGGTTGTATACCCAAGTCCCACAGCAACTTCTACCTACGTTCGAATTGCTATTCTAGGCGCAGAGTAAATCTCAATTGGATGTTGTTTCGGCAGATATGCTCGATACAGCACACCAACATGAATTTTCAGTTTCAGATGCATGGATCGCATGAACTCATTCCGAAATCCACGAGGGTTTTCACATTGACATTGAATGAAGGGCAGAATTGCCGAAAACACACAGATTATGCTACTTCTAATAATGAAAACATTCAATTTCATTATACTAAAACCTAAAGCAAAAGTCTTCTATAATGTGTATGATTCGTTGAAGGAACACAGAAATACATTGCATATCATGTTTTATCCAAGATTTAAGTGAATTTTCGAAATTGTTTCAACCAACGTTCGAATTGCATTTCAGAGCGCGGAGTAAATCTCAATTGGATGTTGTTTCGGCAGATATGCTCGATACAGCAGACCAACATGAACTTTTAATTTCAAAGTTACGGTTTGCACGAATTCACTGTGATATCAACGAGGGTTTTCACATTGTCATTGAATGAAGTGCAGAATTGCCGCGAAACATACAGATTATGCTACTTCTAGGTATCAAAATATTCAATTGGCATTATACGAAAACACATAGTGAAAATCTTCTATTTTGTGACTGGCTTGTTGAAGGTATGCAGAAATAAATTGTGTATCATTTTCTATCTAAGATTCACGCAAATTTGCAAAATTACTCCTACCTACGTTCGAATTGCTATTCTAGACGCGGAGTAGATCTCAATTGGATTTTATTTTGACAGATATGCTCGAAGCAGCACACTAACATGAACTTTCAGTTTCAGATACGTGGTTTGCATGAATTCACTGCGAAATCCACGAGGGTTTTCACATTGTCATTGAATGAAGTGCAGAATTGCCGAAAACATACAGATTATGCTTCTTCTAGGTATTAAAACATACAATTGGCATTATAAGGAAACTTATAGCGAAAATCTTCTTTTATGTTTCTGATTTGTTGAAGGTACGTAGAAATACATTGCACATCATGTTTCATCCAAGATTTACGCGAATTGCAAAATTGTTTCTAAATACGTTTGAATTGCTATTCTAGGCGCAGAGTAAATCTCAATTGGATAATGTTTCGGCAGATATGCTCGATACAGAACACTAACATGAACTTTCAGTTTCAGATTCACGGTTAGCATTAATTCACTGCAAAATCCACGAGTGTTTTCACATTGTCATTGAATGAAGTGCAGAATTGCGGAAAACACACAGATTTTGCTTCTTCTAGGTATGAAAACATTCAATATGCATTATAAGAAAACCTATCGCAAAAATCTACTATTTTGTGACTGATTCGTTGAACATATGCAGAAATACATTGCATATCATGTTTTATCTAAGATTCACGCGGATTTTCAAAATTGCTCCTTCCTACGTTTGAATTGCTATTCTAGGCGCAGAGTAGATCTCAATTTGTTGTTGTTTCGGCATATATGCTCGATACAGCACACTAACATGAATTTTCAGTTTCAAATGCGTCGATTGCATGAATTCATTCCGAAATCCACGAGGGTTTTCACATTGTCATTGAATGAAGGGCAAAATTGCTGAAAACACACAGATTATGCTACTTCTAATTATGAAAACATTAAATTTCATTATCCTAAAACCTATAGCAAAAGTCTTCTATAATGTGTCTGATTCGTTGAAGGAACGCAGAAATACATTGCATATCACGTTTTATCCAAGATTTAAGCGAATTTTTGAAATTGTTTCAACCTACATTCGAATTACATTTCAGAGCGCAGAGTAAATCTCAGTTGAATGTTGTTTCGGCAAATATCCTCGATACAGCACACCAACATGAACTTTTAGTTTCAAAGTTACGGTTTGCACGAATTCACTGCGAAATCAACGAGGGTTTTCACATTGTCATTGAATGAAGTGCAGAATTGCCGCGAAACATACAGATTATGCTATTTCTAGGTATCAAAATATTCAATTGGCATTATACGAAAACACATAGTGAAAATCTTCTATTTTGTGACTGGCTGGTTCAAGGTATGCAAAAATAAATTGTGTATCATTTTCTATCTAATATTCACGCAAATTTGCAAAATTGCTCCTACCTACGTTCGAATCGCTATTCTAGGCGCAGAGTAGATCTCAATTGGATATTATTTTGACAGATATGCTCGATGCAGCACACTAATATGAACTTTCAGTTTCAGATACGTGGTTTGCATGAATTCACTGCGAAATCCACGAGGGTTTTCACATTGTCATTGAATGAAGTGCAAAATTGCCGAAAACACACAGATTATGCTTCTTCTAGGTATTAAAACATTCAATTGGCATTATAAGGAAACCTATAGCGAAAATCTTCTATTATGTTTCTGATTCGTTGAAGGTACGTAGAAATACATTGCACCTCATGTTTCATCCAAGATTTACGCAAATTGCGAAATTGTTTCTAAATACATTCGAATTGTTATTCTAGGCGCAGAGTAAATCTCAATTGGATAATGTTTCGGCAGATATGCTCGATACAGAACACTAACATGAACTTTCAGTTTCAGATTCACGGTTAGCATTAATTCACTGCGAAATCTACGAGTGCTTTCAGATTGTCATTGAATGAAGTGCAGAATTGTGGAAAACACACAGATTATGCTTCTTCTAGGTATTAAAACATTCAGTATGCATTATAAGAAAACCTATCGCAAAAATTTACTATTTTGTGACTGATTCGTTGAAGGTACGCAGAAATACATTGCACATCATGTTTTATCCAAGATTTACGCGAATTGCAAAATTGTTTCTAACTACGTTCGAATTGCTATTCTAGGCGCAGAGTAAATCTCAATTGGATAATGTTTCGGCAAATATGGTCGATACAGAACACTAACATGAACTTTCAGTTTCAGATTCACGGTTAGCATTAATTCACTGCAAAGTCCACAAGGGTTTTCACATTGTCATTGAATGAACTGCAGAACTGCCGAAAACATACAAATTATGCTACTTCTAGGTATCAAAACATTCAATTGGCATTATACAAATACACATAGCGAAAATCTTCTATTATGTGTCTGATTCGTCGAAGATATGCAGAAATACAATGCATATCATGGGTTATCCAAGATTCACGCGAATGTGCAAAATTGTTCCTAACTGCGTTCAAATTGCTATTCTAGGCGCAGAGTTAATCTCAATTGGATTATGTTTCGGCAGATATACTCGATACAGAACACTAACATGAACTTTCAGTTTTAGATTCACGGTTAGCATTAATTCACTGCAAAGTCCACAAGGGTTTTGACATTGTCATTGAATGAAGTGCAGAACAGCCGAAAACACACAGATAATGCTACTTCTAGGTATCAAAACATTCAATTGGCATTATACGAAAATCTATAGCGAAAATCTTCTATTATGTATCTGATTCGTTAAAGGTATGCAGAAATACAGTGCATATCATTTTCTAATCAAGATTCACGCGAATTTGCAAAATTGCTCCTACCTACATTCGAGCTGCTATTCCAGGCGCAGAGTAAATCTCAATTGGATGTTGTTTCGGCAGATATGCTCGATACAGCAAACTAACATGAACTTTCAATTTCAGATCTGTGGTTTACATGAATTCACTGCGAAATCAGCAAGGTTTTTCACATTGTCGTTGAATGACGTTCAGAATTGCCAAAAACACATATGTTTTGCTACTTCTAATTAAGAAGACATTCAATGGGCATTATACGAAAACCTATTGCGAAAATCTTCTATTATGTTTCTGATTCGTTGAAGGTACGCAGAAATACATTGCACATCATGTTTTATCCAAGATTTACGCAAATAGCGATATTGTTTCTAACTACGTTCGAATTGCTATTCTAAGCGCAGTGTAAATCTCAATTGGATAATGTCTCGGCAGATATGCTGGAGACAGAACTCTAACACGAACTTTCAGTTTCATATTCACGGTTAGCATTAATTCACTCCAAAGTCTACAAGGGTTTTGACATTGTCATTGAATGAAGTGCAGAACAGCCGAAAACACACAGATAATGCTACTTCTAGGTATCAAAACATTCAATTGGCATTATACGAAAATCAATAGCGAAAATCATCTATTATGGCTCTGATTCGTTAAAGGTATGCACAAATACATTGCATATCATTTTCTATCCAAAATTCACGCGAATTTGCAAAATTGCTCCCACCTACGTTTGAATTGCTATTTTAGGTGCAGAGTAAATCTCAATCGGATGTTTTTTTGGCAGATATGCTCGATACAGCACACTAACATACACTTTCAGTGTCAGATCTGTGGTTTGCATGAACTCAGTGTGAAATCCACGAGGGTTTTGACATTGTCATTGAATGAAGTGCAGAACAGCCGAAAACACACAGATTATGGTACTTCTAATCATCAAAACATTCAAATGGCATTATATGAAAACCTATAGCAAAAGTCTTCTATTTGGTGTCTGTTTCGCTGAACATATGCAGAAATACATTGCATATCATATTCTATCCAAGATTTACGTGAATTTGCGAAAATGTTTCTACCTATGTTCGAATTGCTATTCTAGGCGCAGAGTAAATCTCAATCGGATGTTGTTTCGGCAGATATGCTAGATACAGCACACAAACATGAACTTTCAGTTTCAGAGTCACGGTTTGCATGAATTCACTGCGAAATCCAAGAGGGGTTTTACATTGTCATTGAATGAAGTGCAGAATTGCCGAAAACACATAGATTACGCTACTTCTAGGTATCAAAACATTCAATATGCATTATACGAAAACCTGTAGCGAAAGTCTACTATTTTGAGACTGATTCGTTGAACATATGCAGAAATACATTGCATATCATGTTTTATCTAAGATTCACGCGGATTTTCAAAATTTCTCCTTCCTTCGTTCGAATTGCTATTCTAGGCGCAGAGTAGATCTCAATTGGTTGTTGTTTCGGCATATATGCTCGATACAGCACACTAACATGAATTTTCAGTTTCAGAGTCACGGTTTGCATGAAGTCACTGCGAAATCCAGAAGGGTTTTTACATTGTCATTGAATGAATTGAAGAATTGCAGAAAACACACAGATTATGCTACTTCTATGTATTAAAACATTCAATTGGCTTTATACGATAACCTATTGCGAAAATCTTCTGTTTTGTTTCTGATTCGTTTAAGGTATGCAGAAAAACATTGCATATCATGTTTTATCCAAGATTTACGCGAAATTGCGAAATTAGAATAGAATAGAATAGAATAGAATGAGGCTATAGAAACGAACCTTCTGGCCCATTCTTGGGTCGGATAATTACTTCGATAACTATTCGGTTGTATACCCAAGTCCCACTGCAACTTCTACCTACGTTCGAATTGCTATTCTAGGCGCAGAGTAAATCTCAATTGGATGTTGTTTCGGCAGATATGCTCGATACAGCACACCAACATGAATTTTCAGTTTCAGATGCGTGGATCGCATGAATTCATTCCGAAATCCACGAGGGTTTTCACATTGACATTGCATGAAGGGCAGAATTGCCGAAAACACACAGATTATGCTACTTCTAATAATGAAAACATTCAATTTCATTATACTAAAACCTATAGCAAAAGTCTTCTATAATGTGTCTGATTCGTTGAAGGAACACAGATAATACATTGCATATCATGTTTTATCCAAGATTCAAGTGAATTTTCGAAATTGTTTCAACCTACGTTCGAATTGCATTTCAGAGCGCGGAGTAAATCTCAATTGGATGTTGTTTCGGCAGATATGCTCGATACAGCACACCAACATGAACTTTTAATTTCAAAGTTACCGTTTGCACGAATTCACTGTGATATCAACGAGGGTTTTCACATTGTCATTGAATGAAGTGCAGAATTGCCGCGAAACATACAGATTATGCTACTTCTAGGTATCAAAATATTCAATTGGCATTATACGAAAACACAGTGAAAATCTTTAATTTTGTCACTGGCTCGTTGAAAATATGCAGAAATAAATTGTGTATCATTTTCTATCTAAGATTCACGCAAATTTGCAAAATTACTCCTACCTACGTTCGAATTGCTATTCTAGACGCAGAGTAGATCTCAATTGGATTTTATTTTGACAGATATGCTCGAAGCAGCACACTAACATGAACTTTCAGTTTCAGATACGTGGTTTGCATGAATTCACTGCGTAATCCACGAGGGTTTTCACATTGTCATTGAATGAAGTGTAGAATTGCCGAAAACATACAGATTATGCTTCTTCTAGGTATTAAAACGTTCAATTGGCATTATAAAAAAACCTATAGCGAAAATCTACTATTTTGTGACTGATTCGTTGAACATATGCAGAAATATATTGCATATCATATTCTATCCAAAATTTACGTGAATTTGCGAAATTGTTTCTACCTGTGTTCGAATTGCTATTCTAGGCGCAGAGTAAATTTCAATCGGATGTTGTTACGGCAGATATGGCCGATGCAGCACATTAACATGAACTTTCAGTTTCAGATCCGTAGATTGCATGAATTCATTGCGAAATCCACGAGGAGTTTCACATTGTCATTGAATGAAGAGCAGAATTGCCGAAAACACACAGATTATGCTTCCTCTAGGTATTAAAACATTCAATATGCATTATAAGAAAACCTATCGTAAAAATCTACTATTTTGTGACTGATTCGTTGAACATATGCATAAATACATTGCATATCATGTTTTATCTAAAACTCACACGGATTTTCAAAATTGCTCTTTCCTACGTTCGAATTGCTATTCTAAGCGCAGAGTAGATCTCAATTGGTTGTTGTTTCGGCATATATGCTCGATACAGCACAGTAACATTAATTTTCAGTTTCAGAGTCACGGTTTGCATGAATTCACTGCAAAATCTATAAGGGTTATTACATTGTCATTGAATGAAGTGCAGAATTGGGGAAAACACACAGATTATGCTACTTCTAGGTATAAAAACATTCAATAGGCATTATACGATAACCTATCGAAAAAATCTTTTATTTTGTGTCTGATTGGTTTAAGGTATGCAGAAATACATTGCATATCATGTTTTATCCAAGATTCACACGAATTTATAAAATTGCTCCCACCTACGTTCGAATTACTATTCTAGGTGCAGAGTAAATCTCAATCGGATGTTATTTTGGCAGATATGCTTGATACAGCACACTAACATAAACTTTCAGTTTCAGATCCGTGGATTGCATGAATTCATTGCAAAACTCGCGAGGGGTTTCACATTGTCATTGAATGAAGTGCAGAATTGCCGAAAACACACAGATTATTCTACTTCTAATTATGAAAACATTCAATTTCATTATACTATAACCTATAGGAAAAATCTTCAATAATGTGTCTGATTCGTTGAAGGAACGCAGAAATACATTGCATATCATGTTTTATCCAAGATTTAAGCGAATTTTCGAAATTGTTTCAATCTACATTCGAATTGCTATTCGAGGCGTAGAGTAAATCTCAATTGGATGTTGTTTCGGCAGATATGCTCGATACAGCGCACCAACATGAACTTTTGGTTTCAGATCCATGGTTTGGATGAATTCACTGCGAAATCCACGAGGGTTTTCACATTGTCATTGAATGAGGTGCAGAATTGCCGAAAACACACATATTATGCTCCTTCTAGGCATTAAAACATTCAATTGGCATTATAAGGGAACCTATAGCAAAAGTCTTCTATTTGGTGTCTGCTTCGTTGAACATATGCAGAAATACATTGCATATCATGTTCTATCCAAGATTTACGTGAATTTGCGAAATTGTTTCTAACCACGTTCGAATTGCTATTCTAAGCGCAGAGTAAATCTCAATTGGATAATGTTTCGGCAGATATGCTCGAAACAGAACACTAACATGAACTTTCAGTTTCAGATTCACGGTTAGCATTAATTCACTGTAAAGTCCACAAGGGTTTTGACATTGTCATTGAATGAAGTGCAAAACAGCCGAAAACACACAGATAATGCTACTTCTGGGTATCAAAACATTCAATTGGCATTATACGAAAATCTGTAGCGAAAATCTTCTATTAAACCTCTGATTCGTTAAAGCTATGCATAAATACATTGCGTATCATTTTCTATCCAAGATTCACGCGAATTTGCAAAATTGCTCCCACCTACGTTTGAATTGCTATTCTAGGTGCAGAGTAAATCTAAATCGGATGTTTTTTCGGCAGATATGCTCGATACAGCACACTAACATAAACTTTCAGTTTCAGATCCGTGGTTTGCATGAATTCACTGCGAAATCCACGAGGGTTTTCACATTGTCATTGAATGAAGTGCAGAATTGCGGAAAACACACAGATTATGCTACTTCTAGGCATCAAAACATTCAATTGGAATTATAAAAAAACATATAGAGAAAAGCTTCTATTTGGTGTCTGATTCATTGAACATATGCAGAAATACATTGCATATAATGTTTTACCTTAGATTCACGCAAATTTCCAAAATTGCTCCTACCTAAGTTCGAATTGCTATTCTAGGCGCAGAGGAAATCTCAATTGGATGTTGTTTCGGCATATATGCTCGATACAGCACCCTAACGTGAACTGTCAGTGTCAGATCCATGGTTTACACGAATTCACTGCAAAATCAAAGAGGGTTTTCACATTGTCAATGAAGGGAGTGCAGAATTGCCGAAAATATACAGATTATGCTACTTCTAGGTATCAAAACATTCAATTGGCATTATACGAAAAGACATGGTGAAAATCGTATATTTTGTGACTGGCTCGTTGAAGGTATACAGAAATACATTGCACATCATGTTTTATTGAATATTTACGCGAATTCCTAAATTGTTTCTAACTATGTTCGAATTGCTATTCTAGGCGCAGTGTAAATCTCAATTGGATGTTGTTTCGGCAGATATGCTCGATGCAGCACACTAACATGAACTTTCAATTTCAGATCTGTGGTTTACATGAATTCACTGCAAAATCAGCGAGGGTTCTCACATTGTCACTGAATGAAGATCAGAATTGCCCAAAACACATAGTTTGTGTTACTTCTAATCAACACGACATTCAATTGGCATTATACGAAAACCTATGGCAAAAATCTATTATGTGTCTGGTTCGTAGAAGGTACAAAATTGTTCCCACCTACGTTTGAATTGCTATTCTTGGTGCAGAGTAAATCTCAATCGGAAGTTTTTTAGGCAGATATGTTCGATACAGCACACTAACATAAACTTTCAGTTTCAGATCCGTGGTTTGCATGAATTCATTGCGAAATCCACAAGGGTTTTCACATGGTCATTGAATAAAGTGCAGAATTGCCGAAAACACACAGATTATGCTACTTCTAATTATGAAAACATTCAATTTCATTATCCTAAAACCTTTGCAAAAATCTTCTATAATGTGTCTGATTCGTTGAAGGTACGCAGAAATACATTGCAAATCATGTTTTATCCAAGATTCAAGCGAATTTGCGAAATTGTTTCTACCTACGTTCGAATTGCTATTCAAGGCGCAGAGTAAATCTCAATTGGATGTTGTTTCGGCAGATATGCTCGATACAGCACACCAACATGAACTTTTAGTTTCAGAGTCACGGTTTGCACGAATTCACTGCGATTTCAACGAGGGTTTTCACATTGTCATTGAATGAAGTGCAGAATTGCCGAAAACATACAGATTATGCTACTTCTAGGTATCAAAACATTCAATTGGCATTATACGAAAACACATGGTGAAAATCGTATATTTTGTAACTGGCTCGTTGAAGGTATGCAGAAATAAATTATATATCATTTTCTATCTGAGATTCACGCAAATTTGCAAAATTGCTCCTATCTACGTTCGAATTGCTATTCTAGGCGCAAAGTAGATCTTAATTGGATATTATTTTGGCAGATATGCCCGATACAGCAAACTAACATGAACTTTCAATTTCAGATCTGTGGTTTACATGAATTCACTGCAAAATCAGCGAGGGTTCTCACATTGTCATTGAATGAAGTTCAGAATTGCCGAAAACACATAGATTGTGCTACTTCTAATTAACACGATATTCAATTGGTATTATACGAAAACCTATTGCAAAAATCTTCTATTATGTGTGTGATTCGTTGAACGTACGCAGAAATACATTGCACATCGTGTTTTATTGAATATTTACGCGAATTGCTAAATTGTTTCTAACTATGTTCGAATTGCTATTCTAGGCGCAGTGTAATTCTCAATTGGATGTTGTTTCGGCAGATATGCTCGATGCAGCACACTAACATGAACTTTCAATTTCAGATCTGTGGTTTACATGAATTCACTGCAAAATCAGCGAGGGTTCTCACATTGTCACTGAATGAAGTTCAGAATTGCCCAAAACACATAGGTTGTGTTACTTCGAATCAACACGA
This sequence comes from Trinorchestia longiramus, assembly GCA_006783055.1. Lineage (NCBI taxonomy): Eukaryota > Metazoa > Arthropoda > Malacostraca > Amphipoda > Talitridae > Trinorchestia > Trinorchestia longiramus. The sequence continues at coordinate 79,349 of VCRD01000413.1, read as the reverse complement.
CATTCAATTGGCATTATACGAAAACCTATGGCAAAAATCTATTATGTTTCTGGTTCGTAGAAGGTACTTAGAAATTCATTGCACATCATGTTTTATTGAAAATTTACGCGAATTGCTAAATTATTTCTAACTATGTTCGAATTGCTAATATAGGTGCAGAGTAAATCTCAATTGGATAATGTTTCAGCTGATATGCTCGATACAGAACACTAACATGAACTTTCAGTTTCAGAGTCACGGTTCGCAGTAATTCACTGCGAAATCCAGAAGGGTTTTTACATTGTCATTGAACGAAGTGCAGAATTGCAGAAAACACACAGATTATGCTACTTCTAGGTATTAAAACATTCAATTGGCATTATACGATAACCTATAGTGAAAATCTTCTATTTTGTGTCTGATTCGTTTACCGTATGCAGAAATACATTGCATATCATGTTTTATCCAAGATTCACGCGAATTTACAAAATTTTTCCCACCTACGTTTTAATTGCTATTCTTGGTGCAGAGTAAATCTCAATCGGGAGTTTTTTAGGCAGATATGCTCGATACAGCACACCAACATAAACTTTCAGTTTCAGATCCGTGGTTTGCATGAATTCATTGCGAAATCCACGAGGGTTTTCACATGGTCATTGAATAAAGTGCAGAATTGCCGAAAACACACAGATTATGCTACTTCTAATTATGAAAACATTCAATTTCATTATCCTAAAACCTATAGCAAAAATCTTCTATAATGTGTCTGATTCGTTGAAGGTGCGCAGAAATACATTTCAAATCATGTTTTATCCAAGATTCAAGCGAATTTGCGAAATTGTTTCTACCTACGTTCGAATTGCTATTTAAGGCGCAGAGTAAATCTCATATGGATGTTGTTTCGGCATATATGTTCGATACAGCACACTAACATGAATTTTCAGTTTCAGAGTCACGGTTTGCATGAAATCACTCAGAAATCCACGAGGGTTTTTACATCGTCATTGAATGAAGTGCAGATTGCCGAAAACTCACAGATTATGCTACTTCTAGGTATCAAATCATTGAATTGGCATTGTAGGAAAACCTATAGCGAAAAGCTTCTATTTGGTGTCTGATTCGTTGAACAAATGCAAAAATACATTTCATATCATGTTTTATCTAAGATTCACGAGAATTTCTAAAATGGCTCCTACCTTCTTTCGAATTGCTATTCAAGGTGCAGAGTAAATCTCAATTGGATGTTGTTTTAGCATATATGCTCGATACAGCGCACTAACATGAACTGTCAGTGTCAGATCCATGGTTTTCATGAATTCAATGGGAAATCAACGAGGGTTTTCACATTGTCATTGAATGAAGTGCAGAATTGCCGAAAACATACAGATTATGCTATTTCTAGGTATTAAAACATTCAATTGGCATTATACGAAAACACATAGCGAAAATCTTCTATTATGTGTCTGATTCGTCGAAGGTATGCAAAAATACATTGCATATCATGGGTCATCCAAAATTCACGAAAATTTGCAAAAGTGTTCCTATCTGCGTTCGAATTGCTATTTTAGGCGCAGAGTAAATCTCAATTGGATGTTGTTTCAGCAGATATGCTTGATACAGCACACCAACATGAACTTTTAGTTTCAGAGTCACGGTTTAATGAATTCACTACGAAATCCAGAAGGGTTTTTACATTGTCATTGAATGAAGTGCAGAATTGCCGAAAACACACAGATTATGCTACTTCTAGGTATTAAAAATTTCAATTGGCATTATACGATAACTTATTGCGAAAGTCTTCGGTTTTGTGTCTGATTCGTTTAAGGTATGCAGAAAAACATTGCATATCTTATTTTATCCAAGATTCACGCGATTTTACAAAATTGCTCCCACCTACGTTCGTATTGCTATTCTATTAGGTTGTTACAAAAATAATGGTCGATTCCAGAAGTGTGCATTTAATCCTTGGTAAATGAACAATAGAGATGTTAAGCTTAGTCAAAATATGAACCCTGAGCAGCTATGCATCTCTGCCATCGGACTACAAGATTATTCATCCCTTGTTCATAAAAAGTTAATGGCTGTGATGCAACAAAATCTCTGAAGGTCGTTTCCACCTCTTGTTTAGACCTAAAAGTTTTACTATCCAAAAATGTGCTTAAGTGCTTGAATAAATTATAATCAGTAGGTGAAAGTTCTGGAGAATATGGAGGATGAGGTAAAGTCTCGTATCCCGGTTCTGTGAATTTCTGGACGGTCATTCTTGCAACATGTGGTCGTGCGTTATCGTGGAGCAGAATTGGACCATGTCGATTCACTAATGCCGGTCTCTTTTCGCTCAATTGAGCATGCATAACAGCGAGATCATTGCAGTATCTCTCTGCATTAATGGTCTCATTGACTCCCAAAAAAAACTGTAGTGAATAACACCTATTGCAGACCACCAGACAGTCACCATGATCTTTTTCTGGTGCAACATTGGCTTTGGGAAGTGTTTGGGGTGCTCATCACGATTGAGCTATTGACTTCATCGTTTACAGTTATCATAAAGGACCCACTTTTCGTCACAAGTGACAATTTGGTCAAGAAAGGGATCGTTGGTGTTGCGCAGAGAGAGCATCGAGCACACTTCAAAACGCCTAAGCTTTTAATTCTCATTGAGTTCATGAAGAACCTATTTATCGAGCTTTTTCACCTTTCCAAAAATCTTCAAATGGCGTGAGACTGTTGCAATGCTAACACCAAGTGTCTGAGACATTTCTCTAACACTTTGACGTGGATTTTGCTCAACAACCGCATGCAATTGCTCGTTCTCGAGACTACCCAAACGTCCTCTACCCTCTTCATCTTTAAGGCTCTCATCACCACTCCGGAATTTCCCGAACCACCTTCGTACTGTCCAATCCCTTGTGGACTCTTCTCCCCATGCTCGGTTGATATTGGCAGAAGCTTCGGTGGCGTTGTGCCCAAGATTGAACACGTGCAACATAAGTAGGCGAAGGTCATGTTTTGTCATGTTCATCATGGAGGGATTCTATCCTTCAAAATTATGTTCTGTCTGAAAAGAAGTTACAAAATATTAATGAGCACACATTAATTGTTATGCATGCCAAAGTTCATCGAAAATAAACTAAAAAAGTTGTGTTAAAATTACTTTTCAAACCCCAGACCTTCGAGCGGCCGTTATTTTTGTAACAACCTAATAGGTGCAGAGTAAATCTCAATCGGATGTTTTTTTGGCAGATATGCTCGATACAGCACACCAACATGAACTGTCAGTGTCAGATCCAAGGTTCGCATGAATTCAATGGGAAATCAACGAGGGTTTTTACATTGTCAATGAATGAAGTGCAGAACAGCCGAAAACACACAGATAATGCTACTTCTAGGTATGAAAACATTCAATTGGCATTATACGAAAATCTATGGTAAAAATATTCTATTATGTGTCTGATTCGTTAAAGGTATGCAGAAATACATTGCATATCATTTTCTATCCAAGATTCACGCGAATTTGCAAAATTGCTCCTACCTACGTTCGAGTTGCTATTCTAGGCGCAGAGTAAATCTCAATTGGATGTTGTTTTGGCAGATATGCTCGATACAGCAAGCTAACATGAACTTTTAGTTTGAGATCCGAGGATTGCATGAATTCACTGCGAAATCCACGACGTTTTTCACATTGTCATTGAATGAAGTGCAGAATTACTGAAAACACACAGATTATGCTACTTCTAGGTATCAAAACATTCAAGTAGCATTAAACGAAAATCTATAGCGAAAATATTTTATTTTGTGTCTGATTCGTTGAAGGTATGCAGAAATACATTTCATATCATGTTTTATCCAAGATTCACGCGAATTTGCAAAATTGCTCCCACCTACGTTTGAATTGCTATTCTAGGTGCAGAATAAATCTCAATCGGATGTTTTTTTGACAGATATGTTCGATCCAGCACACTTACATAAACTTTCAGTTTCAGATCCGTGGTTTGCATGAATTCATTGCGAAATCCACGAGGGTTTTCACATGGTCATTGAATAAAGTGAAGAATTGCCGAAAACACACAGATTATGCTACTTCTAATTATGAAAATATTCAATTTCATTATCCTAAAATCTTTCGCAAAAATCTTCTATAATGTGTCTGATTCGTTGAAGGTACGCAGAAATACATTGCACATCATGTTTTATTGAATATTTACGCGAATTGCTAAATTGTTTCTAACTATGTTCGAATTGCTATTCTAGGTGCAGAGTAAACTCAATTGGATACTGTTTCGGCAGATATGCTCGATACCGAACACTAACATGAACTTTCAGTTTGAGATCCGAGGATTGCATGAATTCACTGCGAAATGCACGACGAATTTCACATTGTCATTCAATGAAGTGCAGAATTGCCGAAAACACACAGATTATGCTACTTATAATTATCAAAACATTCAAATGGCATTATATAAAAACCTATAGCGGAATCGTCTATTATGAGTCTTATTCGTTGAAAGTATGCAAAAATACATTGCACATCATGTTTTATCCAAGATTTACGCAAATTTACGAAATTCTGTCTACCTACGTTCGAATTGCTATTCTAGGCGCAGTGTAAATCTTAATTGGATGTTGTTTCGGCATATATGCTCGATAGAGCACATTGACATGAATTTTCAGTTCAGAGTCACGGTTTGCATGAATTAGAATAGAATTAGGCTATAGGAACGAACCTTCTGGTCTATTCTTAGGTCGGATAATTACTTCGATAATTATTCGGTTGTATACCCAAGTCCCATGCCGTATTTCTAGCCGCATCAACCATGTCGGCAGCGAAAATCGAACCCGGGTCTTTCCATTTGCAAGCAGATTCGCTCACCAGTCGACCAAGCTGGTGATAAGAGTCCACTGCGAAATCCAGAAGGGTTTATACATTGTCATTGAATGAAGTGCAGAATTGCCGAAAACACACAGATTATGCTTCTTCTAGGTATTAAAACATTCAATTGGCATTATAAGAAACCTATAGAGAAAAGCTTCTATTTGGTGTCTGATTCGTTGAACATATGCAGAAATGCATTGCATATAATGTTTTATCTAAGATTCACGCAAATTTCCAAAATTGCTCCTACCTAAGTTCGAATTGATATTCTAGGCGCAGAGTAAATCTCAATTGGATGTTGTTTCGGCGTATATGCTCGATACAGCACACTAGCGTGAACTGTCAGTGTCAGATCCATGGTTTGCATGAATTCAGTGCAAAATCAGTGAGGGTTTTCACATTGTCATTGAATGAAGTGCAGAATTGCCGAAAACATACAGATTATGCTACTTCAAGTTATCAAAACATTCAATTGGCATTATACGAATACACTTAGCGAAAATCTTCTATTATGTGTCTGATTCGTCGAAGGTATGCAGAAATACATTGCCTATCCAGGGTTATCCAAGATTCACGCGAATTTGCAAAAATTGTACCTAACTGCGTTCGAGTTGTTATTCTAGGCGCTAAGTAAATCTCAATTGGATGATGTTTCGGCAGATATGCTCGATACCACACACTAACATCAACTTTCAATTTTAGATCCGTGGTTTACATGAATTCACTGCGAAATCAGCGATGGTTCTCACATTGTCATTGAATGAAGTTCAGAATTGCCGAAAACATATAGGTTGTGCTACTTCTAATTAACAAGACATTCAATTGGCATTATACGAAAACCTATTGCAAAAATCTTCTATTATGTTTCTGATTCGTTGAAGGTACGCAAAAATACAGTGCACATCATGTTTTATCCAAGATTTACGCGAATTGCGAAACTGTTTCTAACTACGTTCGAATTGCTATTCTAGGCGCAGAGTAAATCTCAATTGGATAATGTTTCGGCATATATGCTCGATACAGAACACTAACATGAACTTTCAGTTTCAGATTCACGGTTGGCATTAATTCACTGCAAAGTCCACAAGGGTTTTGACATTGTCATTGAATGAAATGCAGAACAGCCGAAAACACACAGATAATGCTACTTCTAGATTTCAAAACATTCAACTAGCATTATATAAAAATCTATAGCAAAAATCTTCTATTTTGTTTTTGATTCGTTGAAGGTATGCAAAAATACATTTCATATCATGTTTTATCCAAGATTCACGCAAATTTGTAAAATTGCTCCCACCCACGTTTGAATTGCTATTCTAGGTACAGAGTAAATCTAAATCGGATGGTTTTTCGGCAGATATGCTCGATACAGCACACTAACAGAAACTTTCAGTTTCAGTTCCGTGGTTTGCATGAACTCACTGCGAAATCCACGAGGGTTTTCACATGGTCATTGAATGAAGTGCAGAATTGCGGGAAACAGACAGATTATGCTACTTCTAGGTATAAAAACATTCAATTGGCATTATACGATAACCTTTTGGAAAAATCTTTTATTTTGTGTCTGATTCGTTTAAGGTGTGCAGAAATACATTGCATATCATGTTTTATCCATGATTCACGCGAATTTATAAAATTGCTCCCACATTTGTTCGAATTGCTATTCCAGGTGCAGAGTAAATCTCAATCGGAGTTTTTTTGGCAAAAATGTTGATACAGCACACTAACATAAACTTTCAGTTTCAGATCTGTGGATTGCATGAATTCATTGCGAAATCTGCGAAGGTTTTCACATTGTCATTGAATGAAGTGCAGAATTGGCGAAAACACACAGATTATGCTACTTTTAATGATGAAAACATTCAATTTCATTATACTAAAACCTATAGCAAAAATCTTCTATAAAGTGTCTGATTCGTTGAAGGAACGCAGAAATACATTGCATATCATGTTTTATCCAAGATTTAAGCGAATTTTCGAAATTGTTTCAACCTACGTTCGAATTGCTATTCAAGGCGTAGAGTAAATCTCATTTGGATGATGTTTCGGCAGATATGCTTGATACAGCACACCAACATGAACTTTTAGTTTCAGAGTCAGGGTTTGCACGAATTCACTGCGATATCAACAAGGGTTTTCACATTGTCATTGAATGAAGTGCAGAATTGCCGAAAACATACAGATTATGCTACTTCTAGGTATCAAAACATTCAATTGGTATTATACGAAAACACATAGGGAAAATCTTCTATTTTGTGACTGGCTCGTTGAAGGTATGCAGAAATAAATTGTATATCATTTTCTATCTTAGATTCACGCAAATTTGCAAAATTGCTCCTACCTACGTTCGAATATCTATTCTAGGCGCAGAGTAGATCTCAATTGGACATTATTTTGGCAGATATGCTTGATGCAGCACACAAACATGAACTTTCAGTTTCAGATCCGTGGTTTGCATGAATTCACTGCAAAATCCACGAGGGTTATCACATTGTCATTGAATGAAGTGCAGAATAGCTGAAAACACACAGATTGTGCTTCTTCTAGGTATTAAAACATTCAATATGCATTACAAGAAAACCTATCGTAAAAATCTACTATTTTGTGACTGATTCGTTGAACATATGCATAAATACATTGCATATCATGTTTTATCTCAAATTCACGCGGATTTTCAAAAATGCTACTACCTACGTTCGAATTGCTATTCCAGGCGCAGAGTAGATCTTAATTGGATATTATTTTGGCAGATATGCTCGATGCAGCACACAAACATGAACTTTCAGTTTCAGATCCGTGGTTTGCATGAATTCACTGCGAAATCCACGAGGGTGTTCACATTGTCATTGAATGAGGTGCAGAATTGCCGAAAACATTAAGATTTTGCTCCTTCCAGGCAATAAAACATTCAATTGGCATTATAAGGAAACCTAGCAAAAGTCTTCTATTTGGTGTCTGCTTCGTTGAACATATGCAGAAATACATTGCAAATCATGTTTTATCCAAGATTTACGTGAATTTGCGAAGTTGTTTTTACCTACGTTCGAATTGCTATTCTAGGCGCAGAGTAAATCTCAATTGGATGTTGTTTCGGCAGATATGCTCGATACAGCACACTAACATGAACTTTCAGTTTCAGATCCGTGGTTTGCATGAATTCACTGCGAAATCCACGAGGGTTATCACATTATAATTGAATGAAGTGCAGAATAGCCAAAAACACACAGATAATGCTACTTCTAGGTATCAAAACATTCAATTAGCATTATACGATAATCCATAGCGAAAATCTTCTATTATGTCTCTGATTCGTTAAATGTATGCATAAATACATTGCATATCATTTTCTATCCAAGATTCACGCGAATTTGCAAAATTGCTCCCACCTACGTTTGAATTGCTATTCTAGGTGCAGAGTAAATCTCAATCGGATGTTTTTTCGGCAGACAAGCACGATACAGCACACTAACATAAACTTTCAGTTTCAGATCCGTGGTTTGCATGAATTCACTGCGAAATCCACGAGGGTTTTCACATTGTCATTGAATGAGGTGCAGAATTGCGGAAAACACACAGATTATGCTACTTTTAGGTATCAAAACATTCAATTGGCATTATAAGAAAACCTACAGAGAAAAGCTTCCATTTGGTGTCAGATTCGTTGAACATATGCAGAAATACATTGCATATCAGGTTTTATCTAAGATTCATGCGAATTTCCAAAATTGCTCCTACCTACGTTCGAATTGCTATTCTAGGCGCATAGTAAATCTCAATTGGATGTTGTTTCGGCCTATATACTCGATACAGCACACTAACGTGAACTGTCAGTGTCAGATCCATGGTTTGCATGAATTCACTGCGAAATCAACGAGGGTTTTCACATTGTCATTGAATGAAGTGCAGAATTGCCGAAAACCTACAAATTATGCTACTTCTAGATATCAAAACATTCAATTGGCATTAAACGAAAACACATAAATCTCAATTGGATGTTATTTCGGCAGACATGCTCGATGCAGCACATTAACATGAACTTTCAGTTTCAGATCCGTGGTTTGCATGATTTCACTGCGAAATCCACGAGGGTTTTCACATTGTCATTGAATGAGGTGCAGATTTGCCGAAAACACACAGATTATGCTACTTCTAATTATGAAAACATTCAATTTCATTATACTAAAACCTATAGCAAATACTTTTATAATGTGTCTGATTCGTTGAAAGTACGCAGAAATACATTGCATATCATGTTTTATCCAAGATTTAAGCGAATATGCGAAATTGTTTCTACCTACGTTTGAATTGCTATTCAAGGCGCAGAGTAAATCTCAATTGGATGTTGTTTCGGCATATATGCTCGATACAGCACACTAACATGAACTTTCAGTTTCAGAGTCACATTTTGCATGAATTCACTGCGAAATCCACGAGGCTTTTTACATTGTCATTGAATGAAGTGCAGAATTGCCGAAAACACACAGATTATGCTACTTCTAGGTATCAAAACATTCAGTTGGCATTATAAGAAAACCTATAGCGAAAAGCTTCTATTTGGTGTCTGATTCGTTGAACATATGCAGAAATACATTGCATATCATGTTTTATTTAAGATTCACGCGAATTTCCAAAATTGCTCCTACTTACGTTCGAATTGCTATTCTAGGCGCAGAGTAAATTTTAATTGGATGTTGTTTTGGCATATATGCTCGATACAGCACACTAAAGTGAACTGTCAGTTTCAGATCCATGGTTTACAGGAATTCCCTGCGAAATCAACGAGGGTTTTCACATTGTCTTTGAATGAAGTGCAGAATTGCCGAAAACATACAGATTATGCTACTTCTAGGTATCAAAACATTCAATTGGCATTATACGAAAACACATAGCAAAAATGTCCGGGACTTAAGCTTTTCCCGTAGGTTAAATGATGAGGTCGTTGGAAGTTGGGTTTATTGAAAGCCGTGATCTGAGAACAAATCACAAATTAAGTTTACAGAACTAATTATTTAACTTAAAATTAAAATACTATTTGAGATAATACTGGCATCGGAGATGGCACGCATGATTGTCTTTTCAATATGCTTACACTAGAATACAGTTCAAACAATTAATCTCATAGTTGCAGCTCTAGTAACAAGTTGCTGCCACTTGTACAAACAAATATAATTTCCTTTTGAAACAATACTAACATGAAGATAATTCCTTTAGAAAGGAAATCATATAATTGAAGGTTCAGGTATAAATGACTTGAGGTTTAGCAGCCTCAGTGTTAAAGAAAAAGTATCTTATACATCACATTTAAATGCCTGAGTGTCTCTACACAAAAGGGAATTGTCTTGCAAACTTCTTACTCAAAAATATAGTAAACTACCATGATTGACACATCAAAGCACGAGTATTGCTTAGAAACATTTAACTGCTGCAATTCAGTATCACAAATGAAAAAGAAATGGCTAACTGTATTTAGCAACAGGTACTGTTTGTTATGCAAAATATCATACACTTGAGCACACTGAATTCAAAATATAAAAATTCTTTGAGGAACTTTCTTTCCAATGTTGGGTGGTGTGAAACCTTTTATACCTACATTGAACACATTAAAATGCTGCTGTAGACAAGACAACATTTTCTACACTCTACACTGAATGTTACATTTCCTGTGAATGAGTACCAGTTAAATCAATGAATTGACTATGCATGCAGAATGCTTTTTGGTATCTTACTGTATGGCCAGGACTCTATTGATCAGGAAAGAATGGACATTTAATTCATCACAAACACACTGAAGAGATAACTTCCTGGGTCTCATGAAATACCTATACTGATACTTGTCAGTATCACACATAAATTCTACAGCTATGCTTTTAGTAGAAAGCTGGTGATTGAGCAGGAAGGACTGAACACATTTAATTTATCACAGACATGGATGAAATAGCTTCCTGGGTTACATGAAATACCTATACTGATACTTGTCAGTATCACACATAGATTCTACAGCTATGCTTGTACTAGAAAGCTGGTGATTGAGCAGGAAGAAAAAGACATTTAATTTATCATAAACACTGATGAGATACTTCTTGGGTCACATGAAATACATATCCTGATACTTGTCAGTATCACACAAATTCTACAGCTATGACTAGCGACAGAATATTATATTAAATGACTCTAGTACCTTGAGCATTCTTCAGTGTCCTATGGATATCACAGTTGGCCTCTTGCCTGCATAGGCTATGACTGTATTTTTACAGTTATGATAAAACACAATTAGAATAATGCTGATATCGACGGACTTATAGAGTTAAGTATACCCACGATCACGTTTTACACTTTACACAATATCTTACATTTTTTGATTTGGTATGGACTTAACACTGTTTTTAAGAACGATCCTGACTACGGGCTACGTGTAGCTTGGATGATGGTGGGACAAGACAAAAGCTACTCTGGCACACGCCACTGGCGTCTCGGCGTTTCGGTATTGCCAGCTAACGAGTATCCCTCTGTCCCTTTTTCCTCTAATACAAATTCCAATTTATTTATATTTATTATATATCCTGACCTGTCACGATAAAAATCTTCTATTATGTGTCTGATTCGTCGAAGGTATGCAGAAATACATTACATATCATGGGTTATCCAAGATTCAAGCAAATTTGCAAAATTGTTCCTAACTGCGTTCGAATTGCTATTCTAGGCGCAGATTTAATCTCAATTGGATGATTTTTCGGCAGATATGCTCGAAACCGCAACTTAACATGAACTTTCAATTTCAGATAGGAGGTTTACATGAATTCACTGCGAAACAAGCGAGGGTTCTCACATTGTCATTGAATGAAGTTCAGAACTGCTGAAAACACATAGGTTATGCTACTTCTAATAAACAAGACAATCAATTGCCATTATACAAAAACCTATTGCGAAAATCTTCCATTATGTGTCTGATTCGTTGAAAGAATTCAGAAATACATTGCATATAATTTCTATCCAAGATTCACGCGAATTTGCAAAAATGCTCCTACCTTCGTTCGAGTTGCTATTCTAGGCGCAGAGTAAATCTCAATTAGATGTTGTTTCGGTAGATATGCTCGATACAACAAACTAACATGACCTTTCAGTTTGAGATCCATGGATTGCATGAATTCACTGCGAAATCCACGACGAATTTATCATTGTCATTCAATGAAGTGCAAAATTGCCGAAAAAACACAGATTATGCTACTTCTAGGTATCAAAACATTCAACTGTCATTATACGAAAATCTATAGCGAAAATAATCTATTTTGTGTCTGATTCGTTGAAGGTATGCAGAAATACATTGCATATAATGTTTTATCCAAGGTTCACGCAAATTTCTAAAATTGATACTACCTACGTTCGAATTGCTATTTTAGGCGCAGAGTAAATCTCAATTGGATATTGTATCGGCAGATGTGCTCGATACAGCACACTAACATGAACTTGCAATTTCAGATGCGTTGTTTTTAAGAATTCACTGCGAAATTCAAGAGGGTTTTCACATTGTCATTGAATGAAGTACAGTATTGCCGAAAACACAGATTATGCTACTTCTTGGTATAAAAGCATTCAATTGGCATTATACGAAGGCCTATAGCAAAAATCTTCTATTGTGTGTCGGATACGTTGAAATTGGACTAATTGGATGTTGTTTCGGCAAAATATTCTCGATACAGCACACTAACATGAACTTTTAGTTTCAGATCCGTGGTTTGAAGGATTTCGTTGTAAAACTCACGAGGGTTTTCACATTATCATTGAATGAAGTGCAGAATTGCGGAAAACACACAGATTATGCTACTTTAATTATCAAAACTCTCCATTGGCATTAAAAGAAAACCCATTGCGAAAATCTTCTATTATGTGTCTGATTCGTAGAAGGTACGCAGAAATACATTGAACATCATGTTTTATTGAAAATTTACGCAAATTGCTAAATTGTTTCTAACTATGTTCGAATTGCTATTCTAGGTGCAGAGTAAATCTCAATTGGATAATGTTTCGGCAGATATGCTTGATGCAGAACACTAACATGAACTTTCAGTTTCAAAGTCACGGTTTGCATGAATTCACTGCAAAATCCAGAAGGGTTTTTACATTGTCATTGAATGAAGTGCAGAATTGCGAAAAACACACAGATTATGCTATTTCTTAGTATTAAAACATTCAATTGGCATTATACGATAACCTGTAGCGAAAATCTTCTATTTTGTGTCTGATTCGTTTAACATATGCAAAAATACATTGCATATCATGTTTTATCCAAGATTCACGCGAATTTACAAAATTGCTCCCACCTACGTTTGAATTGCTATTCTAGGTGCAGAGTAAATCTCAATCGGATGTTTTTTCGGCAGGTATGCTCGATACAGCACACTAACATAAACCTTCAGTTTTAGATCCGTGGTTTGCATGAATTCACTGCGAAATCAAAGAGTGTTTAAACATTGTCATTGAAGGAAGTGCAGAATTGCGGAAAACACACAGATTACGCTACTTCTAGGTATCAAAACATTCAATTGGCATTATAAGGAAACCTATAGCGAAAGTCTTCTATTTGGTGTCTGATTCGTTGAACATATGCAGAAATACATTGAATATCATGTTTTATTCAAGATTGACGCGAATTTGCGAAATTATTTCTATCCACGTTCTAATTGCTATTCTAGGCGCAGAGTAAATCTCATTTGGGTGTTGTTTTTGGAGATATGCTCGATGCAGCGGATGAACATGAACTTTCAGTTTCAGATCCAGGGTTTGCATGAATTCATTGCGAAATCTGCGACGGTTTTCACATGGTCATTGAATATAGTGCAGAATTGCCAAAAATACGCAGGTTATGCTACTTCTAATTATGAAAACATTCAATTTCATTATACTAAAACCCTTAGCAAAAGTCTTGTATAATGTGTCTGATTCTTTGAAGGTTCGCCGAAATACATTGCATATCATGTTTTATCCAAGATTTAAGCGAATTTGCGAAATTGTTTCTACTTACGTTCGAATTGCTTTTCAAGGCGCAAAATAAATCTCAATTAGATGTTTTTTCGGCATATATGCTCGATACAACACACTAACATGAACTTTCAGTTTCAGAGTCACGGTTTGCATAAATTCACTGCGAATTCCACGAGGGTTTTTAGATTATCATTGAATGAAGTTCAGAATTACCGAAAACACACAGATTATGCTACTTCTAGGTATCAAAACATTCAATTGGCATTATAAGAAAACCTATAACGAAAAATTTGTATTTGGTGTCTGATTCGTTGAACATATGCAGAAATACATTGCATATCATGTTTTATCTAAGATTCACGAGCATTTCCAAAATGCTCCTACCTACGTTCGAATTGCTATTCTAGGCGCTGAGTAAATCTCAATTGGATGTTGTTTTGGCATATATGCTCGATACAGCACACTAACGGGAACTGTCAGAGTCAGATCCATGGTTTGCATGAATTTACTGCGAAATCAACGAGGGTTTTCACATTGTCATTGAATGAAGTGCAGAATTGCCGAAAACATACAGATTATGCTACTTCTAGGTATTAAAACATTTAATTTCATTATACTAAAACTTACAGTAAAAATCTTCTATAATGTGTCTGATTCGTTGAAGGTACGCAGAAATACATTGCATATCATGTTTTATCCAAGATTTAAGCGAATTTTTGAAACTGTTTCAACCTACATTCGAATTGCAATTCAAGGCGCAGAGTAAATCTCAATTAGATGTTGTTTCGGCAGATATGCTCAATACAGCACACTAACATGAACTTTCAGTTTCAGAGTCACGGTTTGCATAAATTCACTGCAAAGTCCAGGAAGGTTTTTAAATTGTCATCGAACGAAGTGCAGAGTTGCCGAAAACACACAGATTACGCTACTTCTAGGTATCAAAACATTCAATTGGCATTATAAGGAAACTTATAGCGACAGTCTTCTATTTGGTGTCTGATTTGTTGAACATATTCAGAAATACATTGCATATCATGTTTTATTCAAGATTTACGCGAATTTGAAAAATTATTTCTATCTACGTTCTAATTGCTATTCTACGCGCAGAGTAAGTCTCATTTGGGTGTTGTTTTTGGAGATATGCTCGAGGCAGCGGATGAACATGAACTTTCAGTTTCAGATCCATGGTTTGCATGAATTCATTGCGAAATCTGCGAGAGTTTTCACATGGTCATTGAATAAAATGCAGAATTGCCGAAAGAACACAGATTATGCTACTTTTAATTATGAAAACATTTAATTTCATTATACTAACACCTATAACAAAAATCTTCTATAATGTGTCTGATTCGTTGAGGGTTCGCAGAAATACATTGCATATCATGTTTTATCCAAGATTTAAGCGAATTGGCGTAATTGTTTCTACCTACGTTCGAATTGCTATTCAAGGCACAGAGTAAATCTGAATTGGATGTTGATTCGGCATATATGCTCGATACAGCACACTAACATGAACTTTCAGTTTCAGAGTCACGGTTTGCATAAATTCACTGCAAAATTCATGAGGGTTTTTACATTGTCACTGAATGAAGTGCAGAATTGCCAAAAACACACAGATTATGCTACTTCTAGGTATCAAAACATTCAATTGGCATTATATGAAAACACCAAGCGAAAATCTTCTATTATGTGTTTGATTTGTCGAAGGTATGCAGAAATACATTGCATATCATAGGTTATCCAAGATTCACGCAAATTTGCAAAATTGTTCCTACCTGTGTTCGAATTGCTATTCTAGGTGCAGTGTAAATCTCAATTGTATGTTTTTTTGGCAGATATGCTAGATACAACACACTAACAAACTTTCAGTTGTCGCGAATTTTGCACGCCACAAAGGTTCACGACACTTCATGAGTAGAAGTCAAGGTTTTTTAATCTCATTTATTCACTTCAACTTGAGTAGCAATGAAATATTTTTGAATTTAAGTGGTTTAATTATCGAATTTTGACGACTTGACCGGCAACAATAAAATGGTTAGGGTTTTGAGCCGTCCCTTTAATAAATCTGTCATCTCTTCAAGCAATTAAGGTGACGTTTAATTGAGGTCTGCAAGAGCCAGAACATAAATAACTGGAGAGAACGGTGAGTCTCAGCACCCCCACGCTCGAGTCTGTCGGTCCCTTGGGTCTAGAACCGGAATGTCAGTTCCCACCATCCGAACCGCGCTCAATCTGAATCGTAAGTTGGCGTACGCTGAGCTCCAGCGGCAAAGAGCACCGATGGTCCGTGCTCCACGACTTTGGCCTCCCACTTCTTCCCGCTGCTAAATAAAAGATTCTTATGAAGTTTTACGGAATACCGCGTAAATGTTGCTATAAATGCCAAATGTAATTCAGGGACCTAACTGCAGACGAGTAACCTACCACTGACAGCGAGGACTTATGCACTGGAAAGAGTTCGCCCGCCGCAGTCCCAAAGCTGGTAGCAACCACCCAATGTATTTGTACTGTTGAAAATTAACGAATTAATTACTTTGTAATAATGGACTTGGCAAGAAGAATTTTAGTATGGTGATATTTCATTTAACTTTCGAATGCTTGATACAAACCTAAAAGATACGTGCTCTTTCAGTGTTTCCATCAGAAACTGCTAGGCGTGTTAGAATTTTAAAAATAGTTGAAAATAGTTAAAGAAGCGTACGCCACATAGATAGTAAAGGATAATAGTAGTTTTTAAGTTTAGAAAGGAAGAGGAAATTTTAATTTACAGAGTAGAATTCTGAGTTGAGAGTCTTTTCAGACCCTCATTATTAGACGAATTCACTCGTATTTAAGTAATTTTAATTAAAGATAGACAATAGTCTAACTTTAAGTTATTTATTTAGAGTTCTGGTTAAACCAGGTAAAATATGGAGTAAGCATCAGACAATTGGTGCTAGGTTGCACAACAAAACAAAATGAAAGAAATTCTATTCAAAAAACACAAAATATAGGCAGGGGAGAGCAAGGAAGAAGTAGAACGTCACGTCTGCCGACGATGGAGCAGGATCAGTTTCCACCATCAGCTCGCTGCCCGACGAACCCGCTCCACTCTTGCATCGAATCCTTGAAGTATGTACAGACTAGACAAATGCAATACTGACAATTTGGGCAACCTCTGAACGCGACGGCGCTGAAACTCTTCAAAAATAATTAAACCCAATAATGCCCTTATTTTCCATCCGCCTCTCATTATATAGGTACTTTTGATACTCATTCCTATTGCTCTGTATGAATACAGTAGTTCGGAAACTACTACATTAATCCTATCGAAAGTGAAAATTTCGATACAGTTTCAGATCCGGGGTTTGCATGAATTCATTGCAAAATCCACGAGGGTCTTCAAATTGTCATTGAATGAAGTGCGGAATTGACGAAAAAACACAGATTATGTTACATATAATTACCAAAATATTAGATTTCATTATCCTAAAACGTATAGCGAAAATCTTCTATAATGTGTCTGATTCGTTGAAGGTACGCAGAAATACATTGCATATCATGTTTTATCCAAGATTTATGCAAATTTTCGAAATTGTTTCAACCTACGTTCGAATTGCTATTCAAGGCGCAGAGTAAATCTCAGTTGGTTGTTGTTTCGGCAGATATGCTCGATACAGCACACTAACATGAACTTTCAGTTTCAGAGTCACGGTTTGCATGAATTCACTGCGATATCCACGTATTCATTTTACATTGTCATTGAATGAAGATCAGAATTGTCAGAAACACACAGATTACGCTACTTCTAGGTATCAAAACATTCAATTGGCATTATAAGAAAACTTATAGCGAAAAGCTTCTATTTGGTGTCTGATTCGTTGAACATATGCATACATGCATTGCATATCTCGTGTTATCTAAGATTCATGCGAATTTGCAAAATTGCTACTACCTACGTTCGAATTGCTATTCTAGGCGCAGAGTAAATCTCAATTGGATGTTGTTTCGGCATATATGATCGATACAGCACACTAACGTGAACTGTCAGTTTCAGATCCGTGGTTTGCATGAATTCACTACGAAATCCACGAGGGTTTTCATATTGTCATTGAATGAAGTGCAAAATTGCCGAAAACACACAGATTATGCGACTTCTAATTATGAAAACAACCATTTTTTATACCAAAACTTAGAGCAAAAATCTTCTATAATGTCTGATTCGTTGAAGGTACGCAGAAATATATTGCATATCATGTTTTATCCAAGATTCAAGCGAATTTGCAAAATTGCTCCTACCTACGTTCGAATTGCTATTCTAGGCGCAGAATAAATCTCAATTTATTGAGATTTATTGAGGCGCAATTGAACTGTCAGTTTCAGATCCATGGTTTGCATGAATTCAATGCGAAATCAACGAGGGTTTTCACATAGTCATTGAATGAAGTGCAGCATATCCGAAAACACACGGAATAGGCTACTTCTAGGTATCAAAACATTCAATTGGCATTATTCAAAAACACATAGCAAAAATCTTCTATTTTGTGTCTGATTCGTCGAAGGTATGCAGAAATACATTGCATATAAGGGGTTTTCCAAGATTCATGCGAATTTGCAAAATTGTTCCTATCTATGTTCAAATTACTATTCTAGGCGCAGAGTAATTCTCAATTGGATGCTTTTTGGGCAGATATGCTCGATACAGCACACTAACATAAACTTTCAGTTTCAGATCCGTGGTTTGCATGAATTCATTGCAAAATGCACGAGGGTTTCACATCCTAACAAATGGAAAACAGATTACGATTGCATGTGTGAAAATAATTTTTAATATGCAGGGGTGAGTGTGACAAAAAAGTCGAATCGCAAATTTGAACTACCTTTGTGTGCATGGAGTCGAAAGGTGCTTGTGTACTACACGATTAATTTAATCGATGACAACATAATAGATCATGTTGAAAGTGTGCGAGCAGAAATAAATTATTGTTGCATCTAATAAACTAATAAAATGGGTATGTAGAACAAAAAAATTCGAATTACTTAGTGCGTTATTATTTTGTACCCACAAAATTTTCAATTTAGGTATTGAAACCTATTTATTTATGAAGCACCCCCATCACCAGCTTGGTCGACTGGTGAGCGAATCTGCTTGCGAGCGGAAAGACCCGGGTTCGAATCCCGCTGCCGACATTGTTGACGCGGCTAGAAATACGGCATGTGACTTGGGTATACAACCGAATAATTATTGAAGTAATTATCCGACCCAAGAATGGGCCAGAAGGTTCGTTCCTATAGCCTAATTCTATTCTATTCTACATAAAATCTTCGAATACGAATTATTGATAATGATTGAAAGCGTATTGTTTAGCTAATTTACATATCTATGAAAATTATACAGAAGGTAATAGTGCAATTTACCACTATTACCTTCAGTTTGTTCCTTAACCATGAAGTTACGTTATTGTCTACGTGTTAAATGTCAAGACTGAACGATAAATTTCAACACTAAATGAGTATTAATACTATTTCTCGCACAAACAGATATTACCTTGAAGGTTGTAGGAGGAAAGTTGGAATATGTTCCAAAAATGCCACTTATAAGTGAGTATACTGATCAGTGAAATGTGTATCAAATACAGAGGGTTCATTTAGAACATGACTTTGTTGTTGAGATCATTCTGAAAATTGTGTCTCGACGGAGCATAAGAAGAATAAATCTCATTACTCGGGGAATGTATTTGTTCTTCGTGACCTGAACTTTTTCATTAATGCGCCTTATTACTTATAAAATTTGTTTTCATCATTCACCAATGGTCAGGTTTTCTTAGCAATGCGTGGGAGCAGAGGTTTCACTTTGTCGGGTGCAGCAACGTGGTTGCCTAAAAGCAGGGTTACTGTACCCTTACTAATTTGAAACTGAGGAAACTCTTTACAGTAATATATGAAAGCACTGACAATTTCACCCAAAGAAGTTCTGACTTATCACGGGTGAAACATTACTGAGGTTTGTAATTTTGTTAATAACTTATGCAGCAGAATTGAACTACAAATTTTAAGGTCGGTTTCTTTGTCATTTCTATTAAATGTAGTCAGCATTAAAAACTAAACATTCACTTTCAATATTCTTTTTCACCCCCAGATTTTGGAATATGGACATAATTTTTTATGGAAATTTAACTCTGTTTAACGTATTTTTCCTGGTCAAACGTATCCATGTGTTCAGAAGTATTTCATTGTCGTACGTGACAGCGTTGCAGAACTCGCATTTCGTCATGCAATTTTTGAGGAACATTTAGCAAATTCCTCGAATTTTTAGCTGTTTCCTCTGATTGACTGTTCTGCCGAAATGGGAAATCGGACCAGACTAATAACTTGACGAAATGATATACTACTGTGAATTCTATTCACAATTTTCAATTTAAAATCAGCAAAGCTTATCATTTAACTCATTTTACAAGTTGACGCTTGTTTTTAAGGCTATTTTGGCTAGTCGGAGCTATTACGTAACCAGACAGAAATTTAAAACTTCTGAATAGATTTGCTTTCTGCAAGTTATTCGTATCTTTCTTTCGTAGAAAGTGCAGAGTATGAGGAAAAAAGATAATAAATAAATTAGCATGAAAGAAAATCTTTATAACATAAGTATAATTGGCGTATGCGAAAATAATGTTCTTACCATATAGTCGATGTATGCAGCATGCATTTATTTATTTGACATGTGATTTAACATAGCGTAATTGTTAATATGATTTAGCATATCAGATTAACATAAATAATTAATTTATATACATACATGGCCATCGAACAGAGAAAAAGTCATAACCGTTCTTCATACACATGTATTTGTACATGATGAAACGCACATTTTAGGTTCTAAGTTGATTCATAAATTATTATTGTTCAACTTAAAATTATAAAAAAAAGCAATCCATGTGATGTTACAAGGAAAACACGGGGTAAGTGAAGAATACGAATACGGTAATAAAAGTTACTGCATTTTTAAGTATGAATACTATTGGTGGATTTTACATCTTGATAAGGTACATATTATGATATAAAAAACAAGTCCCTATTATCGTCACAGTACACACTGACAAGGACCTCACCACCCATCCCAGGCAAACACACACGAACTACAAAAAGCTAACTGGGAAAGGTTCACCGAACAAACAGAACAAATTTTCGCAGCTCTCAACACCAACCCCGTAAATGACATAAATCAAACGGTAGCAGAATTCAACGCTATCATCACAAAGCTGACAAAAACCACATTCCTAAAGGTAACAGCGAGCATCATAACCGAAACTTCCCACATGAAATATATAGACCAATCAGAGAATGTAACAATCTCAGAAATACAACCACTCCACACACTCACCAAACCACACGACACATGCATGATCTGAACGAACAAATCACGGGTAACATTACTAAAAAGCAAACAGAAAACTAGAAATATTTCGACGAATCACTAGACCACAAGACAAATTTTAGCCAACTATAAAACCATCAGAAACATAAATTCGAACACAAACGCCTCCCAACCACATGCAGCAATCACTACTGAAGCGAACAAACCCTCAAGAAGGAAACAATCATACACACACACCACTATGCTAGCATTAGCAAGGTACACACCACAATCGCAGACAAGCACACGCACAGACTCAAACACAGGAAATATATTCATTTAACTTTAAATGAGTAAGATATACCTCAATATTTTTGTTGTAATTGTTCGTCTTCACAAGTTAAGCCCGGTATACATTAGTGAAAACAATTCGAAGCTTCACTGAGTTTTTCTTAAGGTTGCATGACAACATTTATAAACTTTTTGCAGCTCACTGAGTCGTCAACATAAAAAATAAAGAAAACGCTTCGTTCTGCTTGTCTTTCTTAATTAAACCTCTCCGCTGCGAAACTGTAGCTCAGTGGTCTTTAACCATTTTTAATGTCCACACCTAGTGGTGATTAAGAAGAAGCTGTCCACCCCAACCCTGAAAAAGTCTCATTAAAAATCTTACGTTTAATATTTAAAATCTATGTTTCATATCTAATTTCGATGACCATGTAAACATAAAAAGACAGTTTCTTTTATTTTTATTTAACTTTTGTATATTCATCCATATATTTACACACATCTCAATTTAATAGCACTGTTAAATTCTATCCTTAAGACATCTATTTCTAAATTTATCTAAACGATTCATTTAATTCTCACCGCTACCGCAAAAAAATTGTATCAAAACAACTTGTAGTGATACAAAATCTACGAAAAGATTTGTAGGAGCTCTTTCAAACTTCACAAAAGAGCTACGTTCATGTCGGTGTTTCAATGCACGTGTACGGAAGCTCGTAGACATGTACGTATGATGTTCACACGCAGTGTGCATTAAGTACAGGTACAGAAAAAGCATAGGCTGCTTAGTGTAGTTCGGTTGCAGCGTTGCCACTGCTAGATTTTTCAGCCCCGATTTAGGTAAAACGAACGACTTTAATATGTATATAGTTATCTATGCATAGTATATATAGTGAATTAATGAACTATACTACATACATGTTTAGTAATTTACATATATAAACTGCAAACTATAATAAGAACTGGGTTTCAGAACCCAGCAGTGTCACCGTTGGAATTTCCGAGATGTTAACTCCTTGCTTCGGAGCTACGCACATTCAACCATTGTATCTATTAGACTGCAAAATGTAAAAACACTAGATTTAGCTCTAAGCTGGACTTTGAGGAAAACTACAGTGAAACTAATATTAATTATGAACTGTTGACTATCAATAAAGATGAATATCCCTTTAGCGACCTATTTGTTTTTCTAGTTTCTACATTTAAGCTCACAAAGGCCGTCTGTACACTGATGCAACGAAGCATGCTGAGAACCAGGCAGCCAAAAGAACGACGCTGTAACATGCCGAAGCGTTCAAACCTAGTAGCAACCTCATATGGCTCACTGTTTAATTAGTAGAACAATTCTCCCAAAGACTGTGAAAGGCAACCGAATAGTCCACTTGATAGTTAAAGGGATGTACATCCGTTTCGGGCAGTTACGCCGAAATTATTACGGCAGATGCGGATAAATTTGTATAATTGTAGAAACATAAACTCAGTAACATTTCTTCAGACGTTCAGTTCCGCACCCTCCGGCCCGGTTGAACATAGTTTCTGTTGCATAAGAATCTGACTGCTCTGGCGCTAGCAAGCCTTCTGTTAACATGTTCATTGATTAGGATGTCTTTCAGCATAGTATTTTGTCATGTTAATTGCAAATTAATATTAAATCATATTAATATTATTAATTTTTCCCCAACACGTCAAGTGCGATTGCCTAGCCGGTACAAATCTTCACTTCGTACAGTCATTATCACTAGAAGGCACTGTAAAATTTACAGAGCTCCGCCACAGCGCCTATCGCTGTATCCAGGGGTTTCAGAAAAAAATTAGGTCATGTTTACATTACAATTACACGATAAATACGTGCAATATAAATTCACACTATCCTACTTCTAGGAGCACTAACCGTACTCAATCGATTGACGCTAATATATTTTGACCTTTCCACCACTCTAGCTAGTCCCAGTGACGAGTGTTGCTGAGATGGGATGATTGTTTGCTAGGCTAGGTTTCGCCCGCTCACCTCTCCCACTTGTCGCTCTGTACGCAGTGGTGTGCAAGTGACAGACAGGCATTCGAAGTCATGGGATTCACTTTCAATGTTTTATTCCATTTCGGCAGCTAGGCTTGGAGGAGACTGAATCACCCCTCCCCCTAATCATGTGGGGAAGGGTAGGGGGAGGTATGGGTAGCAATGACAGGGAAGAATGTGGGTTTGCTCAATAAATTCAGGTCTGTATGCAATGAAGGTATAACATTCACTCATTGCATGATTCATTGGGAGGTGCTAGAAAAGAAAAACAATAACGAAGAATTGTGTGTAGTGTAACAAGATTTAGTTAATATAATTATTTGCAGCAAAACCAGTGCTCTTAATACTCGGCTCTTTACAAATTTTTGCAAAGAAATGGGTTCAAATTTTGAATCCCAGCTGCTTCAGACTGACATTAGATGGGTTTTAAGAGGTCGGGCTTTAAAAATGCTGATCGCTTTAAAAAAATTAAGGCATGTTATTTTTATCTGGTAACGACTCATATTTGGTGAAACATTTCCACAACAAAAATTTACTTTCCAAACTTTATTATTTATCAGATATTCTTGGCAAGTTTAGTGACTTCAATATATTATTAAAAGGCGAAATACATATGTTTTTACATTAACTTCAAAAATTCAAGCTTTCCTGAAGAAAGGTAATGTATGGTTGATGAATGTAAAACACCAACTCATGTGAGTTGTTTCTATGTCTGGAAGAGTTCATCATAGAAAACTAACTAATTTGGAAATAATCAAACCAATTATAATTACGAACTTGGTAAACTTAGGGGAAAATTTTAAAAGATATTTCCTTCAAGAATCAGACATGAGCCGATTTGATTGGATCCAAAATGCATTTGATGCTTAAGTAGAAAAAATGTCCTCTCACACTAAAGGCACAGGAAGAATATGCAGAACTCTCTTCATTCTTCTCTAAAAACTATGATTGTTAAAATAAGTCTAAATTCGTTTGCGTTAGCATCAAATTTGAATATCCAAACTTGTAACGACTCTCAATGGATACTGTTCTACCTTTTACGTCAACTTATTTGTGTGAAAGGGCTTTTTCGGCATTAGCTAATCTCAAAACAAAACATCGATCTAGTTTACTAAATATTGAAACTGCATTTAAACCAACATTAACAAAAATGGAGCCTAGATTTGACCTGTGTAAGAAAATGCAGACGCATCAATCTTATTAAAGAAATAAAAGTGACATCATTTAATGCCACTAATAGTATCTTTAAACTTCTTGGGTCTACGGTATAAAATACACACATTTTAAATGTTTTTTTTGTACAGTATACCCGATTTTTTATAAACATCAAATTTTCCTCCTATATATATTATATTCTTTATTTTCTTAGAGTTAAAGGGTCGTACAAAAATAAAACCTTTTAAAGGTAGTCGCGTCGGTTAAAAGTTTGAAGACTACTGGGTTAAATAACGGTCGGACAATCTTTTAAAGCCATTCCCTGATAGGAGCTTGGGGCTAGAGTGGATTTTTCGACACTTGGAAATGAGTTTCCGACTCTTGTGAATGGGGTCTTACTGACTGTTATGTATGGTTCTTCTAACAATTTTTAAGTCTAATAACCCTTGTATTTTAATGTTCCATTTGGCTCTTTACTGACTCCATAAACCCCTGGAACATAGCTTCAAGCACAGACCTGCCAAGTGTCGTATTTTGCGGCTACGAAGCTGAGCATTCAGGTTTCGTCTTCAAACGCAGCTAATTAAAGATCTAAAGAATCAGGGTAGCAGATGACAGGCGTAGTAGGGGGAGGGGGGGGGTAGCTGTCTTCGCTTGCATACACACAGCAGGGTGAAAGATTTCACCTGAGTCTTGAGACAATGCAAGATTGCTATCACGCGGACGATGGAATATGCATAGGACGACAGATTGATAATAGAACTGATAAAACAACCTTATTACCGAAGTTAATAATTCACGAATGTTCCATAAAACAAGATTGCGAAACTAATGCTCATTTTATTTATGGTTTCACCTGCATTATTTGGAACGTGTATTAAGTTTTGTTCCATGCATTTGTATATTCGTGACAATAAACTGTTTACAGTCTTTGTTTTATTATATGATTCGTGTGAGCAATATAAAATGGGTTAATACGGATAAACCGATGCATATTTCGCGAAAATGGAGATGTTAGAGAAAATGGACGGCATACCTGAAATTAGCACTCGAAATATACGTTATAACAGCTCAAAAACTATCGCCACCGAATCAAGTGTTAGCCTGTGTATTGAGTGAATACTTTAGGCCATATAGAGCAATCACTCACTTGAATTTTATATTTACGATTTAAGCTGAATAAATTGAAACTAACGTTGGATATCCATTGTTTCGCGCTAG
Source organism: Trinorchestia longiramus (assembly GCA_006783055.1). Classification (NCBI taxonomy): domain Eukaryota; kingdom Metazoa; phylum Arthropoda; class Malacostraca; order Amphipoda; family Talitridae; genus Trinorchestia; species Trinorchestia longiramus. The sequence continues at coordinate 53,504 of VCRD01000413.1, read as the reverse complement.
GTATTTTTGTTGAATAAATTTTGTATCTCCTAAAAGGTCATAGTTTGAATGGGAAACATTTTGAATGGGAAACATTTTCAGCTTGAATGGGAAACATTTTTCCAGTTGGCCTAAGATAAAGAAATTATGGACTCTAAAATCATTGGTTGTATAGCAATTTGAAGTAGGCACTTAAAGCTAGGCTAAGTTAGAACAAGAGGAGTTAGTTGATTGAAATTGCGGCCTATGTTGAATTTCTTCAACAAAATCACGCGCGTGAGTTTCAGGCCAACGGTCACTTTGTCAAATTTATGTTGATTTCAAAAGAATAAAAAACGATTGGAAACATCTTGAAACAATGGTCTAATGCTGGTGTGTCGCATTCGCTACTACATATATACATATAATTTAGATAAGAATTACGAGATTTAATAAAGTGTTTCGATAGAATTAAACAAACAATGCGCATGAGCATAAAAAATTATTAGGATTATCTTATTTTCTCTTTAATTTGATTGTAGCTCCGCTTCTACCATTGACATTCCATTTTCATACCCACAATGATACTGTTGAATAAAATATTCTGGGATGCTCTGAGTGCACTCAGTTCATACATAATAGAAGGTGCAAAAATGACTTTATCAGTCTTGATATTCGCTATGAGAATACGATAAATTAAAACCAAAAAATAGTTTTAGTAGATCTAGATCTAGTTTTCTAGATCAAGTAATACAGAAAGGAGTTTCAGTCCGACAAGTTGAATTCTTTTATTTTTCTGTTATTTTTCTTTCAAACTACGTAACAGAAAAGTCATATGTACTTGTTCCATAAATGTTATTATTAAGTGAGGTTCATGAATACAATATTAGACGTACTTGTTAATTTTGACATTGAACCTTCCAGGCCCACATCGTTGTTCTAGTGTTGAATTGGTTTAAACGTCACCGTCGGTTATAGATCTCGTGGCGGAATGGTTAGAGTAATGGGAAAATGGGTAGGAATTCTTAGCTATGGAGGTTCGAAACCAGCCGTCAGGGTTTTTACTTCGTGTCATATCGGTATTTGCCGCCTCGCCTCTCCAAAAAATTGCCCAGAACTTTCACATCATAGATGACGTCACCGCCTGAAAACCGTCTTTGGGGTGGTCATTGCCAAACCCCATGTGCTCTTACTTTTCTTTACTGTACTGTGTCGTGTGGACTCAGTTTTCCAGCCTTGAAGACTTTAGCAATTCTTATCATTTTTTGATAAATGGTCATACAGCTCACGTTAAACTTCTTGCTCATTGTTCTAGTTGTTTTGAAAGAATCATCAATGGCAGCCAGCAATAAGTTCTTCAAAACTGAGTCTTTTTGAACATTGTTTTCTTAGCTTGTACGTAAGACTAAAGGCTTCCTTTTTGAAACGTGAAATCATCTTCTACGACTCCTTTCGGTTGCAATATGGTTTCCGTATGTGTTCGTGAGCGATCTTGCCGCTGGACTTGCTGCACTGCCCTTTTGAAATTCATGTACCAAAATATGCCTAATGTGCTCATTGCTTGAAGTGTAAATTTGGGTCAATAATATTGTATTAATTACAATATTATTGACCCAAATAATATCAATATTAATAATGATAGCCGCACATGTGTACGATTAAAATAATCGTAGAGTAAAATAATAAATCAAGAAACGGATAAAACTTACGCTAAGACCCGATAGTAACCTAAAATGATGTATTACAAACTATTAAGCAAGGTTTTTGTATATTATTTGCAGTTATGAGCCGTCCCCCAGGTCTACTATATACAGGAAGGCCCCTCTTTTATTACCAAAATCACGACTCAGATTATGTCAAATGGTAATAAAAGCAAGACATGACTCGAAGTTATTATATATTTGTAGCTCCTCAAACATTTTATTTTCTATGAGTTAGAATAAAAAAATGGTCTTGAGGGCTCAACTTAGCGTACATTGCAGTATTTTTTGCCAGAATCAGCTGATGAAAGCTTTGTGATGAAACTTTAAAGTAGTGATTGAATTAAAAATATTAAAATTCAACCATAGCATAACTCTCACTCAGTATAGGTGAGTCATTAGTTTGATACTTTGTCTGGAAAAACTAAAAAACGAAAACTTTGTCGGGCCAGGAAAAATTAATGTCCCCAGTTTTTCTTAAACAATGTCGATGTCTGCAATGTCTCTATTGATGATTCAAAGCAAGATATAGGATTAGTAAAAGAGTTAAAGCTAAATGTTAGTGAAGATGACATTGCAAATTTGATGGTGTGTTTTTCAGAAGATAACGATGGAGTGTTAAACTTTTCTAGTGAGACTGACAGCGATAGTGAGGTTGATTTTGACACCGAACAAACACCAGTAAAAAGGTAAAAATGATCACTGCAACTAAATTTGATGAGGCCTTTTCACAAATTTCCGATGCCATGAAGTTGTTAGAACTTCAAGATCGTAATTCTGAAAGATTCTGTAAGTTCTCCCGTGACATTACTAACAGTTTTCAAGTGTGTCGATCAATATACAATGAAAAAAGAATGATAAATATCATTCTTGTTTTACTTTGAAGCCGTCCACATCATCATCTGATGAAACTTCACAAGCAGATGTGATTATTGACTGTTCCGTAATTGAGATCAGTGAGATCCGTGAACAAATATCTTTTTTGGAATGGGGGGGGGGGTTACGTTAAAATAATTGAACGTAAACCTGAAAACTGACAATATTTATTCTGTTATATCACATCAAATATTTGGTTATCAATCTCTTGTTTGTTGTATTATATACATGCATTGCGTATGTATTATATATAGCCACTGTTAACATTTCTTCCGTTATAAAGACTAATTTCTGAACCAATTGAGTCTAATAACCTCATCTGAATAATAATATTGATGTTAAGTGTAGGGACTGCGAAATAAACATCACAAAAATGGTCTCCGTTTTCTATGTCTACGTACTGTACTAACTTCGAGACATGCCTCGCAATTATTACAGCTTCTATAGAAGCGGGGTGTAATAAAAGCGGGGCCTCCCTGTACTGTAAATGTTATTTCAACAGTAACAAACAAATTCATATCTGATTTAATATCGTATATTTATTTTCAGCTAATTTTCAAACCTAGAGATTAGTCAAATGTATGTTCTACTAGATTCTTTACAATGACTTTATTTTACAAAAAACAATAACAAAAAATAATTTAATTTTTTAAAGTCGATATTGATAGTCAGAAATTTACATTTGTTACCCACAAAAAGAAGAATGGTACACAATTTTCTTCGCCGAAAACACCAACCCATCACAAGTCACAACGAAAACTCTATCCAATCACATTAGTTCTCTTATACGGACTTAGTAAACTGAGAGTAGTTCACTTCACCTGGGTAGCATTACTGCAGGATTGGATCTGGTGAACTGAACTACTGGAAGTAGTCTACTTCACCTCGACGCCAACGCGATATGATCATACGAGAAGACTAGACTAGAAGAGAGTAATTTACTCTTGCTCGACGATCCCTGGTTTTTGCCAAATGTGTCGAGTAGTTTACTAATGCTTTCCACCCTTCAATTTACGTTATCAAGACCTAGAGGTAGCATAATCTGTGTGTTTTCGGCAAATCTGATCTTCATTCAATGACAATGCGAAATACTTCGTGGATTCTGCAGTGAATTCATACAAACCATGGACCTGAAACTAAGAGTCCATGTTAGTGTGCTGTATCGAGTAGGCTATATCTGCCGAAACAACATCGAATTAAGATTTACTCCGCGCCTAGAATAGCGATTCGAACGTGAGTAGCGGAAATTTTCCAAATTTGCACAAAGCTTTGATAAAACTTGTTATGCAATGAACTTCTGCATACGTTCAACAAATCAAACACAAAATATAAGATTTTTGATACAGGTTTTCGTATAATGCCAATTGAAGTTATTAATACCTAGAGATAACATAATCTATGTGTTTTCGGCAATGCTGCACTTCATCCAATGACAATGTGAAAAACCTAGTGGATCCTTCAGTGAATTCATGCAAACCATGGATCTAAAAATGGAAGTTCATTATAGTGTGCTGCATCGAGTATATCTGCCGAAACAACATCGAATTGTGATTGACTGCGCCTAGATTAGGGATTTGAACGTTGGTAGGGGTAATTTTTAAAATTTACATAAATCTTTGATAAAACATGGTATGCGATGTACTTTTTCATACTTTCAACAAATTAGACTCAAAATATTAGATTTTCGCCATAGATTTTCGTATAATGTAAGTTGAGGTTTTTCATACTTAGGGGTAGCATAGTCTATGTGTTTTCGGCCATTCTGCACATCATTCAACGACAATGTGTAAAACCTCATGGATTCTGCAGTGAATTCTTGCAAACCACGGAACTGAGACTGGAAGTCTATGTTAGCATGCTGTATCGAGTGCATTTACCGAAACAATATCGAATAGAGATTTACTCTGCGGCAAAATAGCGATTCGAACGTGAGTAAAGGCAATTTTCCAAATTCGCACAAATATTTAATAAAACAAGGTATGCGATGTATTTCTGCATACCTTCAAAGAATTAGATACAAAATAGAAAGTTTTCGCTATAGGTTTTCGTATAAGGCCAATTGAAGAGTAGAAAGCATTAGTAGACTACTCGACAGATTTGCCAAAAACCATGGATCGTTGAGCGAGAATAGACAACTGTCCTCTAGTCTAGTCTTCTCGTATGATCATGTCGCGTTGGCGTGGAGGTGAAGTAAACTTCATGCAGTAGTCCAGTTCACCAGTTTCAATGCCGCAGCGATGCTCCTCAGGTGAAATGCCCTACTCTCAGTTTACCAAGTCCGTATAAGAGAACTAATGTGATTGGTTAGTGTTTTCGTTTTGACTTGTGATTGGTTGGTGTTTTTGTCGAAGAAAATTGTGCACCATCGTTATTTTGTGGGTAACAATTGTAAATTTCTGACTATTAATATCGAGCTCAAAACATTTAAATTTTTTTTGGTTATTGTTTTTCTGTAAAATAAATTCATTGCAAACAATCTCGTAGAACGTGCATATGACTAATCTTGAGGCTTGAAAATAAACTGAAAATAATATATATGATATTAAAGCTGATATGAATTAATTTGTTACTGTTGAAATAACATTTACAGTATGTAGACCTGGGGGACGGCTCATAACTGCAATTAATATGCAAAAAACTTGTTTTGGAGTTTGTAATACATAATTTTAGGTTATTATGGGGTCATAACGTAAGTTTTTTCCGTTTCTTGATTTGTAACTTTAGTATACGATTTTAACGATTATATTAATCGTACAAATGTGTGGCCATCAAAATCACTTAAATATCATTTACACATGAATATTTTTTGTAATAATTTTTATCTATTATGGACCCAAATTTACACTCAAGGCAATAAACACATTAGGCATATTTTGCTACATAAATTTCAAAAGGACATTGCAGCAAGTCTAACAGCAAGATCGCTCACGAACACATACGGAAATCATTTGGTAACCGAAAGGAGTTGTAGAAGATGATTTCAAGTTTCAAAAAGGAAGCCTTTAGTCTTAAGAACGAGCTAAGAAAATGATGCTCAAAGAGACTCAGTTTTGAAGAACTCATTGCCGGTTGCCATTGATGATTCTTTCAATACGACTAGAACAATGAGCGAGAAGTTTGACGTGAGCTGTGTGCCTATATATCATGAAACTATATGAGTTGCTAAAGAGTCCAATGCGGGAACATAGATTCCACACGATCTTTCAGAGAATAATTTCCAACAACGTGTGAACTGTTGTCTTACTATGTTATGTGCAATTTAAAACCCAATTCTTAGGTAGAATCGTTACTGGAGGTGAATAATGGATACAGTACAACTATTTTAAACGTAAAAGACTGTGGCTCGGCTGTAATTCCAACCTTATTCCATAGCCTCGATGTTGGATAGCGATGTTTCCACAGCCGATACTGCCGCTGAAAAAAAATCTGCGTGTGGCGGGAAATTAAGAGAATTGTTCATTATAAACTGATACGTGGCTATCAAATTATAACTTGTGCATGTTACTGCCAGAAACTATGCCATTTGAAGACTGTTCTAAAGAAAGAACGACCTTGGTCGGTAAACAGAAGAGAAGTGATCCAGCACCATGGCAATGCCAGACCCCACACTTCAAGAGGGACGAAGAATCTCACTGAACAGTTTTGTTGGGAAGTTTACATTCACTCAACATGTTCTCTCGATCTTGCTCCTACAGATTAAAATCTCTTTATAAGCCTTCAGAATCATCCTTCTAGAAAAATGCTTACCTAAAGGGAGGAGGTTGAAATGAAGCCAGTTTATTTTTTGTCAAAACCAAATGAATTCTATGACAGAGGCATCAAAAAGCTTATAGAAAGGTGGAAAGAAGTCATTACTGACAATGGGGACTATGCCAATGATAAACTAAATCTTGGTTTCGCTGAATTTTTATTCCAAGCAAAAAATGGACAAAACTTTTGTTCCAAAAATTGACTGAACTTTCGTTGCAACCCGATACTTGGCGTTCAACTCCCGGCATAACTTTTTTTTGGAGATTCTTTTATCGACTACTTTTATACGTGTTATTTCATCCTCCAACGTAAACCTGCATGGTCGACTGGCGAACGACTCCACTTGCGATGAGAAAGACGCGAGTTCGAAACTCTACTGCCCTAGCATGACCATTGGCGGATAGAATGATTTTACGGCCAGGAACTTTGGTACCGACCTAAGAAAGGGCTAAAAGGCCCGTTCATATCGCATCATTCTATTACTATTACTAAATGATCTTGCTAGAAATAGATAATTAGTTGTATACACTCATGGTATATAAATCACAAATATATTGAAGCCTAATTCTTCTTTGAAATCTAAAATTTACTTGAATTTTTTACGCCATTAACAAATGATGCCAAGTTTCGTATATGGCTCTGATATTATCAACCGAAATTCAAACGAACCAAGTTGTTCACGTCTAATTAGAAACTCTAGTGCGTGATTTTGTTTAAGAAATTCTACTTAGGCCGCTATTTGCATCAAATAACTCCTTTTGCTTTAACTTGCCTAGTTTTAAGTGCCTACTTCAAATTACCTGACAACCAATGATTTTAAAGTCCATAATTTCTTTATCTAAAGCCAAATTTAAAAATATTCCACATTCAAGCTGGAACTATGACGTTCCAGGAGATACAAAATTTATTCAACAAAAATATTTCTTGTGAAACAATGGATATCCAAAGTAATTTTCAATCTATTCAGCTTAAATCGTAAATATAAAATTTAAAAACAATTTTTAAGTGAGTGGTTGCTCTTTATACACAGGCTAACACTTGTTTCGGTGATTATAGTTCTTGAGCTCCTATAACGTATATTTTGAGTGCTAATTTCAGATAGGCCGTCCATTTTCTCTAACACCTCAATTTTTCGCGAAATATGCATCGATTTATCCATCTTAACCCATTTTATATTGCTCACACGAATCATATAATAAAACAAAGACTGTAAACAGTTTAGAGTCACGAATGTACAAATGTATGGAACAAAACCTAATACACGTTCAAAAGGTTTCTTCAAAATAATGCAAGTGAAACCATAAATAAGATGAGCATTACTTTCGGAATCTTGTTTAATGTTTATTCACATTTGTGAGTTATTAACTTCAGCAATACAGTTGTTTTATTAGTTTTATTATCAATCTGTCGTCCTATGCGTCTCCAATCGTCGGCGATAGCGATTTTCCATTGTCTTAGGATTATTTTCCATTATTTTATTAGTTCTATTATCAAACTGTCTTCCTATGCGAAATATCTCACCATGCCGTCCGCATGCAAGCAAAGACTGAAGACAATACGTAATGGGTGGAGCCTGTCATCTTCTACCCTGATTCTTTAGATTTTAAATTTAGTTAGCTGCGCTAGAATGCGAAACCTGAATATTTAACTTCGTAGCAGCAAAACCAACACTTGCAGGTCTGTGCGTGAGGCTATGTGCCAGGGATTTATGGACTCATTAAGGAGGCAAAATGGGACATTAAAATAAAAGGGTTATAAAACTTAAAAATTGTGAGAAGAATCATACACAGCAGTCCGTAAGACCCCACACACATGAGTCGGAAAACTCCTTTACAAGTGTCAAAAAATCTATTCTAGCCCCATGGTCCTATCAGGGATGGCTTTAAACTGTTGTCCGACTGTTATTTAATCCAGTAGTCTTCAAACTTTTAACCGGCGTGACCACCTTTAAAAGATTTAATTTTTGTACGACCCTTTAACTTTAAGAAACTAAAGAATAAAATATATATATGACAGAAAAATTAAATGTTCATAAAAAAATGGATATCCTATGCACAAAAATATTTAAAATGTGTGTATTTTATACAGTAGACTCAAGAAGTCTAGAGATACTATTAGTGGCATTAAATAATGTCACTTGTATTTAGTTAATGGGATTGATGCACCTGCATTTTCTTACACAGGTCAAATCTATGCTCTATTTTTGTTAATGTTTGTTTAAATACTGTTTCAATGTTTGCTAAACAAGATCGACGTTTCGTTTTGTGATTAGTTAATGTCGAAAAAGCCCTTTCACACAAATATGTTGACGCAAAAGGTAGAAACGTATCCATTGCAAGTCATGACAAGTTTGGATATTCAAATTTTATGACAACGCAAAACGAATTTAGAATTATTTTAGCAAATAGTTTTTAGAGAAAAATAAAGAAAGTTCTGCCAATTCTTTCCGTGCATTTAGTTTGAGATGACACTTTTTCGACTTTAGCACGAAATGCGTTTTGGAGCCAATGAAATCGGCTCATGTCTGATTCTTGGAGAAAATATGTTTTAAAATTTTCCTTTAAGCTTACCAAGTTCTCAATTATAATTGGTTTAATTATTTCAAAATTTATTTAGTTTTCTATAATGAACTCCTCCCGACATGGAAACAACTCACATGAATTGCGTTTTATATTCATCAACCATACATTACCTTTCTTCAGGAAAGCTTGAATTTTTTAAGGTAATGTTAGAACATTTGTATTTTCACCTTGTAATGATATACTGAAGTCACTAAGCTTGTCAAGAATATCTGATAAATAACAAAGTTTGGAAAGACAATTTTCGTTTTGGAAATATTTCACCAAATCTGAGTCGTTACCACATTAAAATAACATCACTTAATTCTTCTATGTCGATCTTTTAGAGCATTCTTAAAGCCCGACCTCTTAAAATGCATCGAATGTCAGTCTGAAGCAGTTGGGATTCAAAATTTGAACCCATTTCTTTACACAAATTTGTAAAAAGCAGAGTATTACGAGCACGGGTTTTGATATAATTAATTATATTTACTGAATCTTGTCACACTACACACATTTCTTCGTTATCGCTTTTCCTTTCTAGCACCTCGCAATGAATCATGCAATGAGTGAATGTTATACCTTCAGTGCATACGGACCTGGCTTTATTGTGGAAACCCACGTTCTTCCATGTCATTGCTACCCATACCTTCCCCTACCCCTCCCCACATGATGAGGGATGAAAGGGGGGGGTGACTCAGTCTCTTCCTAGCTTAGCTGCCGAAATGGAAGAAAACATTGAAAGTAACTCGCGTGTGTTCGAATGCCTGTCCGTCACTTGCACACCTCTGCGTTCAGAGCGACAAGTGGGAGAGGTGAACGGGCGAAACTCGAAACCTAGCCAGTGTATCAGCCACCAGTCCGAACACAGTCGTATTTTAGAAAAAAAGCATCCCATCTCGACAACACTCGTCACTGAGACTAGCTAAAGCGGTTAAAATATATTAGTGCCAATCGATTGAGTGCGGTTAGTACTCCTAGAAGTAGGTTAGTATGAATTTTTATTGCACGTATTTACCGTGTAATTGTAATTTAAACATGATCTAAATTTTTTTCTAAAACCCCTGGAGACAGCGATAGGCGCTGTGGCGGAGTGACCCCAACAGTGATCCCAACAGTGCTTTCTATTGATAATGACGGTACAAAGTGAATATTTGCATCGGTTAGACAATGGCACTCAACGTGTAGGGGAAAAATGAATAATATTATTATGATTTAATCTTAATTTTCAATTTACGTGACAAAATTCTATGTTGAAAGTCATCCTAATCAATGAACATGTTAACAGAAGCCTTACTAGCAACAGAGAAGTCATATTTTTATACAACACAGAAACTATGTTCAACCGGGCTGGAGGGTGCGGAACTGAACGTCTGACGAAATGTGACTGTGTTTATGTTTTTACAATTATACAAATTTATCCACCTCAGCCGTAATTATTGCGGCGTAACTGCCCAAAACGGATGTATACTCTTCTTTACTGGTAGTCAACAGTTTCATATTAGTTAATATTAGTTTCAATGAAATTGCCCTCATAGTCCAGCTTAGATCTAAATCTAGTGCTTATACATTTTGCAGTCAAGTAGACACAACGTTTGAATGTGTGTAGCTCCGAAGCAAGGAGTTACCATCTCGGGATTTCCAGCGTTGCCACTGCTGGGTTTTTAAACCCAGTTCTTAGTATAGTTTGCGGTGTATATATGTAAATTACTATAAATGTATGTAGCATAATGTATTAATTCTCTCTCTCTCTCTCTATGTATATATATACCATGCATAGATAACTATATACATATTTAAATCGTTCGTTTTGCCTATATCGGGGCTGAAAAATCCAGCAGTGGCAATCCTGCAACGGAACTACACGACGCAGCCTGTTCTCTGTCTGTACCTGTGCTTGATGCACACGGCGTGTGAACATCTTACGTACATGTCTACGATGTTCTGTACACGTGCATTGAAACACGGACATGAACGTAGCTCTTTTCACTTTTACATGGCTTCACTTACATCTTAGTGCCTCGCGAAATTTGAGTTTGAAAGAGCTCCTACAAATCTTTTCGTAAATTTTGTATCTCTATAAAGTTGTTTTCATGCAATTTTTTTGTGGTAGCGGTGAGAAAATTCGGCCATATGTTTTGGAAGAAATTCTAATTCCCATAACAATATTGCTTTATTGTCTAAACATGGCATAAAAATCCACGTAAAACAATAATTTGTAAAATATTTGCATCGCAATGCTGTTTCATTTCACAAAGGTGAAGTGTCGCTTCAAACCAGAAATATATAGTAATAAAACCTAAAAATAAATATATCCAATACACTGGTTTGCTGTACGATCAAAGTTAAATTATTTCTGCTACCAATAGCTGGAAATAACAAGGTCCGTTTTTTTACTATATTCTTCTATGTACGAAATTCAGGTTAAACATGCGCTTAATAAACGTATTAAATGAATCGTTTAGATAAATTAAGAAATAGATGTCTTAAGGATAGAATTTAACAATGCTATTAGTTGGAGATGTGTGTAAATGTATGGATGAATATATAAAAGTTGAATAAAAATTAAGAGAAACTGTTTTTTCTGTTTACATTGTTATCGAAATTAGATATGAAACATGGATTTTAAACATTAAACGTAAGATTTTTAATGAGACTTTTTCGGGGTGGGGGTTGACAGCCTGTACTTAATCACCACTAGGGATGGACATTAAAAATGGTTGAAGACAACTGAGCTAGAGTTTCGGAGCGGAGGGGTTTTATAAAGAAAGACAAGCAGAACGAAGTCTTTTCTTTATATTTCACATTGGCGACTGAGTGAGCTTCAAAAAGTTTATAAATGTTGTCATGCAACCTTAAGAAAAACTGAGTGAAACTTCGAATTCTTTTCACTGGGCTTAACTTGTGAAGATAAACAATTAGAACAAAAATATTGAGGTATATCTTCCTCATTTAAAATTAAATAAATATATTTCCTGTGTTTGAGTCTGGATGTGTGACTGTCTGCGATTGTGGTGTGTACCTTGCTAATGCTAGCATAGTTGTGTACGTTTAAGCCTGTTTCTGTCTTGAGGGTGTTCATATCAGTGGTGATTGCTGCATGTGGTTGGGAGGCGTTTGTGTTGGAATTTGTTAAGTTCCAATGGTTTTATAGAGTTTGCTAAAGTTTGTCTTATCGTCTAGTGATTCAACTGAATTTTTTCCGTTCTCTGTTTGCTTTTTAGTAAATTTTCCCGTGATTTGTCCGTTCAGATCCTGGATGTGTCGTGTGGTTTGGTAAGTGTGTAAAGTGGGTGTATACATGATATTGTTACATTCTCTGTTTAGTCTATATACTTCATGTGTGAAGTTTGGGTTATGTTGCTCTCTGTTACCTTTGGGAATGTGTTTTTAGTCTGCTTTTGTGATGATAGCGTTTAATTCTGCTACCGTTTGATTTATGTTATTTAAGGGGTGAGTGTTGAGTACTGCGAAAAGTTGTTCTTTTTGTTCGGTGAACCTTTCCCAGTTAGCTTTTTGTAGTTCGTGTGTGTTTGCCTGGGATGGGTGGTGAGATCCTGTCCAGTGTGTACTGTGACGATAATAGGGACTTTGTTTTTTTGTACAACAATATGTACCCTATCAAAATGTAAAATCCACCAATAATATTCACACCTAAAAGTGCAGTAACTTCTATTATCATATTCGTATTCTTCGTTTTCCCCGTGTTTTCCTTGTGACATCAGATGGATTGTTTTTTTATACTTTTAAGTTGAACAATAATAAACTATGAATTAACTTGGATAAAAAAATGTGCGTTTCATCATGTACAAATACATGTGTATGAAGGACGGTTATGACATTTTCTCTGTTCGATGGCCATGTATGTAAATAAACTAATTATTGATGTTAATGTGATATGTTAAATTACATTAACAATCACACTGTTACATTAAAAATCACATGTGTTAAATCACATGTCAAATAAATAAATGCACGCTGCATACATCGACTATATGGTAGGAACATTATTTTCGCATACGCCAATTATACTCATGTTATAAACACTTTTATTTCGTCCACATTTATTCACTATCTTTTTTCCTCATGCTCTGCGCTTTCTATGAAAGAAAAATACGAATAACTGGCAGAAAGCAAATCTATTCAGAAGTTTTAAATTTTTGCCTGGTGACATAATAGCTCCGACTAGTGAAAATAGCCTTAAAAACAAGCGTCCTCTTGTAAAATGAGTTAAATGATAAGTTTTGCCGATTATAAATTGAAAATTGTGAATGGAATTCACAGTAGAATAGAATAGAATAGAATAGAATAGAATGAGGCTATAGGAAAGAACGTTCTGGTACATTCTTGGGTCGGAAAATTACTTCGATAATCATTCGGTTGTTTACCCAAGTCCCATGCCGTATTTCTAGCCGCGTCAACCATGTCGGCAGCGGGATTCGAACCCGGGTCTTTCCGCTCGCATCAGATTCGCTCACCAGTCGACCAAGCTGGTGATAGTATATCATTTCGTCAAGTTATTAGTCTGGTCCGATTTCCCATGTCGGCTGAACAGCCAAGCAGAGGAAACAGCTAAAAATTCGAGGAATTTGCTAAATTTTCCTCAAAAATTGCATGACGAAATGCAAGTCCTGCAACACTGTCACGTACGACAATTAAATACTTCTGAACACATGGATACGTTTGACCAGGAGAAATACGTTTCACAGAGTTAAATCTCCACAAAAAATTATCTCCATATTCCAACATCTGGAGGTGGAAAAGAATATTGAAAGTGAATGTTCAGGTATTAATGGTGACTACATATAAAATAAATAACAAAGTCACCGACATTAAAATTGGTAGTGCAATTCTGCTGCATAAGTTATTAACAAAAATTACAAACCTCAGCAATGTCTCACCAGTGATGAGTTAAAACTGCTTTGGTTGAAATTGTCAGTGCTTTCATATATTACTGTAAAGAGTTTCCTCAGTTTCAAGTTAGTAAGGATACAGTAGCCCTGCTTATAGGCAACCACGTTGCTGCACCCGACAAAGTGAAAACTCTGCTCTTACGTATCGCTCAGAAAACCTGACCATTGGTGAATGGTGAGAACAAAGTTTACAGGTAATAAGGCGCATTGATGAAAAAGTTCAGTTCACGAAGAATATATATATTTCCTGTGTGATTCATATACAGCGTCACTTTATACAACTGGTGAGCGAAACCGCTTCCGAGCGGAAAGAACCGCATTCGAGCCCTTCTATCGCTGCCTCATTTTATTGTATTAATTCTTCTTACCCTCCATCCAGACATAATTTTCACAATGATCTCGACAACAAAGCCATGTACTAAATTAAGCCTCTGCATTTGATACACGTTTCACTGATCAGCAACCTCACATACAAGTGGCATTTATGACAAGTATTCCAATGTTCCTCCTGCAACGTCCAAGTTAATATCTTTTATGGAAGAAATAGTATTAATACTCATTTAGTGTTTAATTTCATCGTTCAGTTTTGCCTTTTAACACGTAGACAATAACGTAACTTCATTGTTAAGGAACAAACAGAAGGTAATTGTGGTAAATCCTGCTATTGCCTTCTACATAATTTTCATAGCTAAATTAGCTAAACATTACGCTTTCAATCATTAATAATAATTCAAGTTCGAAGATCTTATATTTTCGGTTTCAGTATATAAATTGAAAATTTGAAAATTGTAAAATAATAAGATACTGAGCAATTCGAATAGTTTTGTTGAACATACGCATTTTATTAGTTTACTAGATGCAATGATAATTTATTTTTGCGCGTACACTTTCAACATTGTCAGTTACTGTGCTGTCATTGATTAAATTGGCCGTGTAGTACACAAACACTTTTTGACTCCATGCACACATAAGGTAGTTCAAATAGCGATTCGAGTTTTGTCACATTCACTCCTGTACATTAGATATTATTTGCACACATGCAATGATAATCTATTTCCAATTGTTAGGCTCAGAATAAAATCAGCTAATGTTTTTTGTCGAACCTCAAATATGAATCATCATGCAAGATGCAACCTCCAATACCTTTGTTTCTAACGACTCATTGGTGTTCTTTCTCTCACCAGAATTTCTTAGTTGTTTTAAACCCTGAACCTTAAAGTAACATCGAGTATGTATTTTGAAGTTTTTTTGATCATTGTATTACTTGTCATAATAGATGTACTCAAAAAATACTTTAATATTCAGGAATTTCAAAATTTAATCGGGTTGTATTACATTCTATATGTATCAACATGTTTGAAAACGAATGGATTCAGTATTTGTTTTCCTTTAGCTGAGATCCCATTGTTAACATTGCTATAGTTACTATCTAAGAAGTTTTTATGGTCTAAAAATACTATCACTGAAATTTACGATGATAAGACAGTACATAAAGCTATCAGACAAAATTAGCTAAATAATAGAATTACCTTCTCTATAAAAATTATTACTTCATCACACAGAAGCAACAAACCCTATTTAATTGAGTAGTACATTGAAACCCTCACATTTTCTGCTTAGAAATTCTTTTTTGCATATACTCGTATGGACGAGCGTATTATTTTAAAACTGCGTTTTAAAATTAAAACGAGTGCTGGTATTCTTATATTTAAAATTTAAAGTACACAGATATTTAAAGTATACCAAACTATTGATTGAGCTGCTAAATAGTTTATTTATTTGGACTAAAATAATTACACCAGAAGGAGGAGGGGTGGAACTTAGCCCTCTCAAGCAAACAATCGCAGAGAAGCTTTAAAAGACGCCTAGATAGAGCTGTACTCGCAAAGCAGGGCAAAAATACGCATTCGGCAGGATATCTAAAGGAGACTACTGTCGAGTAGTCTACTTTAGCTGTCCCGTGCTGTCACTGACACAGCAATGACAGAGGGGATACGATCCAGTAGTCTACTTTATATTTTCCACGGGAAAAAATGCAAGTAGCTAGTTCACTAACGCTGTCCACCCTTCAATTCAGCACTTCATCCAATGGCAATATGAAAAACCTCGTCAATTCTGCATTGAATTCATGCAAACCACGGATCTAAAAGTAAAAGTCCATGTTAGTGTGCTGTATCGAGTATATTTGCCGAAACAACATCGGATGAGATTTACTGTGAGCCTATCATATCGATTCGAACGTGAGTAGAAGCATATTTTCAAAGTCGCGTAAATCATTCACATAACATATTATGCGATGTATTTCTTCATACCTTTAACAAATCAGACACAAAATAGAAAATTTTAGCCATAGTTTATCGTATAATGTCAATCGAAGTTATTGATACCTAGACGTAGCATAAGCTATTTGTTTTCAGCCATTCTGCACTTTATTCAATGAAAATGTGATGAACCTCATGGATTCTTCAGTGAATTCATGTAAACTACGGATCTGAGACTGGAAATCCATGTTAGTGTGTTTTATCGAGTACATCTGCAGAAACGACATCGCAATGATATTAACTCTGCGCCTAGAATAGCGATTTGAACGTGAATAGGGCACTTTTTCAAATTCGCATAAATTAAAACATGGTATGCAATGTATTTCTGCATAACTTCATCAAATCTTACACAAAATAGAAGATTTTCCCAATAGGGTTTTGTATAATGCCAATTGAAGTTATCGATACTTAGAGGTAGGATAATCTACGTGTTTTCGTCAATTCTGTACTTCATGCAATGACAATGCAAACAACCTCGTAGATTCTGCAGTGAAAAATGCAAACCACGGATCTGAAAGTAGAATTTAATGTTATTGTGCTTTATTGAGAATATCTGCCAAATCACACTGAATTGAGATTAACTCTGCCCCTAAAATAGCGATTCGAACATGAGTAGGGCAATTTTTCCAATTCGCTCAAATCTTTGAAAAAAACATGGTGAGCAATATATTTTTGTATACCTTCAACAAATGAGATATAAATTGGGTTATTTTCGCCATAGGTTGTGGTATAATGCCAATTGAAGTTATTGAGACCTAGAGGTAGCATATTCTATGTATTTTTGCCAATTTGGCGCTTCATTCAATAATAATGCGAAAAACCTCGTGGATTCTGCAGTTAATTCATGCAAATGGTCGATCTGAAACTGGAAGTCCATGTTAGTGTGCTGTATCGAGCATATATGCTGAAACAACATCGAATTGAGTTTTATTCTGTGCCTGGAATAGCAATTCGAACGTGAGTAGGGGCAATTTCTCAAATTCACATAAATCTTTGAAAAAACATGGTAAGCAAGCACTTTTGCATACGTTCAACAAATCAGACACAAAATAGAAAATTTCGCCATTGGTTTTTTCTAATGCCAATTGAAGTTATTGATACCTGAAAGTAGCATAATCTGTGTGTTTTAGCCATTCTGAACTTCATTCAATGACAAGGTAAAAAACCTCGTCGGTTTTGCAATGATTTCATGTAAACCATGGATCTCAAACTTGAAGTCCATGTCAGTTTGCCGTATCGTGTTTATCTGCCGAAACAACATCAAAATGAAATTTACTCCGCGCCGATTCGAAATAGCCCTACTCACGTGAGTAGGGCAATTTTTCAGAATCGCACAAATCTTTGGAAAAACATGGTATGCGATGTTCTTTTTTATACCTTCAACAGATCAGACACAAAATAAAATTTTTCGCCATAGGTTTTCGTATAATGCGATTTAAAGTAATTGAGACCTAGAGATAGCATAATCTATGTGTTTTCGGCAATTGAAGGGTGGACAGCATTAGTTGACTACTTGCTTTTTGCCCGTGGAAAATATAAAGTAGACTACTGGATCGTAGTCGCTTCTGTCATTACTGCGTGAGCGACAGCACGGGACAGCTAAAGTAGACTACTCGAGAGTAAAGTAGACTAGGACTCTGAATTGGACTTAACAGACCACTGGGAGTCAGAGTGAGATTTATTATCAGACTCATGTCAGGAAGTATTTCTCCTAAGAATATTATTCAAATAAAGGATTTTTCACAGTAGGATATTTGCGATTTGCAAATGTTTGTAGAGCATGTTAAGTTAATCTTGGATGCTAAAAATTGATTTGATTCCATTCAGACCAAAAGGGAAGCCTTAAGGAGTTGAAATTGGAAGAAGGTGGAGCAATCCTAACACCTAGTTTAAATTGGACCTTGTACCCTACAGAGTATAGTTAATTTTTATTATATTACTTCAGTTTCTGTTTTTCCACCTAATAATCATCTAAACAGAATATATCATGTAGCTCTTGCTTCCTTCTTCATTGTTGTGGACAGGTGCTTGAGCATGCACTGATGGTTTATATTGTAGAAGACTAATTTTTGGAGAGTTTATGGTTTCTTTTTTATATTTTTCATTTATTTCTTGATTTCTGCTAGCATTGTTGATTCTGACCTGATATGGATATGTTTATGCTCAGAGCATTGATTTGTTATACTTTTTTACAATATAATTCATTTTATGATCTATCTCTAAACTAATGAACATCTGAATGGTGTATTTTATTTGCTCTGAATTGTTAAGGGTCATGCATACCAGCAGTAATTTCATACAATTAACTTTTGATTTCATTCAGTAAATATCTAAATAACTTTACTGTCATTCAAGCTCTCTTAGTTTTTATTTTAATTTGCCTTGTTTTGGTCTACTGAGGGCTAAATCCTAAGCTCTATTTTGAATACACAATTTGTGCAGAAATTTATTTCAAACTTAAACCCATCATACTGATGTCCTTGAGTTTCTAACCTTGTGCCTCTACCCTCTGTTAGAGATAACCCAGTGACTTGTCATATTTTATACATTTTTATATTAAACTATTTTTTCCTGTACCTATTAATGACTAAGAAAGTCAACCTACAGTGACAGTTGCATGTCTAATAGATACCCGAATTGGTTCACAATGCTAGTAAAATTTATCCCTGAAAATATATTTATTCTCAGTTTATTTAAAGAGCTGTAGGAAGCTCTTGACGCAGAGTTCACTATGACCTCTGAGGTCATCTTCTGAATAATTTTAGGGATTTTTGGCAGCAACAGACAGTCTGGAGGTGTCTTCTGTCATAAAAGTTTTCTTACTGCGTTTTTTGACGATCAAAACTTTAGGAAATGAAGCGATCAATAACGATTTATTTTTGCTTGTCGAAGATGATAGGACCAGGTGCATTCACTTTTCTCCTTAAAAGTTTACATAATTTGCGTATTCATAACGTACATATGAATTTGGTATTTAATTCTTCAGTTGTAATCAATTCCACCATGAATGCACTTTGTGCAAGTACCTCGTTAAAAACGCTTAACGAATGCCGCAGAAGGTACGACACATGGCTCTCATGGAATCGCTGCATTTACCTTCAAATGTTTGTTTGTTGAAGAGCCTTGATCGTGCATTGGAAAACCTTCTGAAAAAGGTTCATTTTCCAGAAAACCGTTTAAGAGCGGGAGCACCATATCATTTCAACACATATAGTATAAAGTTTGTTTGTTTGCTACGTTAATTAAAAAAAACATCAAATGATGACTGATGAAATTAATTTCTGACTGAACTTTTCAGATAGGGCATTGCAATTGACATCGAGGAACTTCAAAGTTATCACACCTGTTCAGTCAGGACCTGCGACAACCAAGGGGAAGTTCATCAAACTACACTATCGGATGCAGTTGCATCAAATGAATTTCAGCATTGCTTTCGCAAGTAAGTCCAGATTTCGGAGTTCGAAATCTTTTCATGTTGAACCAATTTAATAATGCACCCACTTGTACAAGCATAGCTCCATTTTTGACTCTACTCTCATGTTGAAAAGTCTCCTTATTAAAATTAACCTTTTGAGTGAAGCTAGATGGAAGATGCCAGTCATCAAATGAAGAGCTTTCAAGGATACATACCCTCGCCAATAATGCAGTCCAGCGGGAGATGGCTTGCATTGCCCCACTTTTAGTTACGCTTTCTTGGTAAAAAGTTGTTGGACTGTCAGTTACCCTGGGAGTGGAACTGGAAGCAAGGCTACCATTCATCAAACGAAGAGCTGTCAAGGAGATATGCGCTCATTAATAATACAGCCCATGCAGCGGAGGGTAATGTTTCTTTCATAGCCCGACTTTTAGCAACGCTCTCATGGTATAAAGTTTTATCACTGACATTTACCCTGGGAGTGCACCTGGAAGGAAGGCTTACATTCATCAGACGCAAAGCTGAAGAAATAATTCAGATTACTACCAAATATGCGACCCAGAGAAAAAAGATTTGTTGTTGTAAGATTTGTACCTAGGTCTGTGAATAATAATAACATTCTGTATTTTTCTAACAGCTACTTTCCTTAATGGGGAGGGGAAGTTCAGGCCGGAAATTAGTTGTAAGTTCGATAATTTCTTGCATTCCGTCCTGACTTACAGAAATGGGTTTTAACTGGGCCAAACAGAGGGATCGACCATGAGAAACATGGTTAATCACGGGCAAATCCATGTGGTTGACGCGTGGGTAGAATATAGGCTACTTCGTGGTTGGCCCAGGCAATGCTCAGAAAAAGCCCATGGTTAACACATGGAAAATCCATTTGGGTGACACGTGGGTAGCATATGGGCTACTTCGTGGTTGGCCTAGGCAATGTCCAGGAAAAGCCCATGGTTAACACATGGAAAATCCATGTGGGTGACGCGTGGGGAGCATATATGCTACTTCGTGGTTGGCCCCGGCAATGCCCATGAAAAGCTCATATGTTTTTTTTCAAAAATCCCATGTCTGTGTCTACTAGGGTAGTCACCTTTAGCTTTCCTGCCGAACGCGTATTTTTGCCCTGCTTTGTGAGCACAGCTCTACCTAGGCGTCGTTTAAAGCTGTTCTGCGATTGATTGCTTGAGGGGGCTAAGTTCCGCTCCTCTTCCCTCTGGTGTAATTATTTTAGTCCAAATATATTAATTACTTTGCAGCTCAATCAATAGTTTGGTATACTTCAATTATCTCTGTGTACTTTGTATCTCAAATATAAGAATACCAGCACTTGTTTAGATTTTGAAACGCAGTTTCAAAAAAATACGCTCGTTCATACGAGTATATGCAGGAAAAAAATTTCTCAGCAGAAAATGTGATGGTTTCAATGTCGTTCTCAATTAAATAGGGTCTGTTGCTTCTGTATAATGAAGCAACAATTTTTATAGACAAGGTAATTCGATTGTTGACTTAATTTCGTCTGATACCTTTAGGTACTGTCTTACCGTCGTAAAATTCAGCGATAGTATTTTTAAACCAACCAGAAAAACTTTTTCATTGTAACTATAACAATGTTAACACTGGGATCTCGGCTTAAGGAAAACAAATACTGAAGCTATTCGTTTCCAAAAATTTTGATACATACAGAATGCAATACAACCCGATTAAATTTTGAAATTCCTCAGTATTAAAGTATTTTCTGAGTACATCTATTATGATAACTAATTCAATGATTGAGAAAAACTTTAAGGTATATACCCTGACGTTACTTTAAGGTTCAGAGTTTAAAACAACTCAGAAATTCTGGTGACTGAAAGAACACCAATGAGTCGTTAAAAACCCCGTGGATGTTGCATCTTGCATGATTATTCATATTTGAGGTTCGACAAAAAACAATAGCCTATTTTATGCAGAGCCTAACAATTGAAAAAAAGATTATCATTGCATGCGTGAAAATACTTTCTAATGTACAGGTGTAGAATTGGAAAAAAGTTGAACTATTGCAAAAATTTGAACTATTTTTGTGTGCATGGAGTCGAAAGGTGCTTGTGTACAACACGGCTAATTTAATCAATGACAACACAATAACTGATGATGTTGGAAGCGTACGAGCAGAAATAAATTATCTTTGCATCTAATAAACTGATAACATGGGTATGTACAACATAACAATTCGAATTACCTTATTGTTTTATGATTTCAAAATTTTCAACGTAGATATTGGAACCGAAAATATAAGATATTCGAATTTGAATAATTGTTATTGATTGAAAGCGTATCGTTTAGCTAATTCATCTATAAATATGATCTAGAGAGTAATAGTGTAATTTACCACTATTACCTTCAGTTGGTTCTTTAACCATAAAGTTAAGTTATTCTCTACGTGTTAAATGTCAATACTGAACGATGAATTTCAACACTAAATGAGTATTAATTCTATATCTCGCAGAAACAGAAGCCCTGTTCCTCAGTTCAAGTTTCAAGTTAGGGAACAAGTCGTCGATTCTCTGTGCCACTGTGTTTCTGGCTAAACTTACGTTCTTAAAATCCTGTACTTTTTTAGGGCACATTATTTCTGTGACTTATGAGGCATTACTGATGAAATCACCGTCTTGAAACGGTTTGTCATACTGAGCTATAAGTTTCGGGACTTCATAGCTTGCTGCTGATGATTTTGTTATTGAACCCTGTGAATTGATTACAAAAGAAAATTTTTTACCTACATAAATGATAATTTGTATATTTCTGTAAATGAAAATTCAATTACACCTTCCCTCTGACTAAAAGTGTTAGAAATATTCTCATGATTCGAACTTTCTGGTTTTACATGATAGCAAGTGTCAAAAATTTTCAAGAAACATCAAATATGTTACAAGTAATTTAACTTTCCATCCGTGATCATATATAAAAGTGTATTCGAGAGCAAATTTGAACGATTAGCTCATTTTTCTTGGGGTTATCAATATAAATTAATAATACTATTCCAAACAAAGTTTAGAATGAAAATATCCGTGTCATAAGATGCTTTCTAAAATTTCACACGAAAAATACCCATTCAAAAAGTAAAGAACCCGCTAGAAAAGTAAATCTTAAAACTAATTTATCTTAACAATGCAGAAAATTGGTTTTTGTACCTTATATCGGGTTCAAACTAAATTCACGAAAATTCTAAGGAGAAAGTCTGAAGGAGTGAGCAGGGCGGCTTGCCTACGAAAACACAGGACTTCACAACCAATATGAGAAATTAACACTATTCAAGGACTTCTGCGTTTGAAAATCGCTTCTATAGTCGGCGTGGACCGA
Organism: Trinorchestia longiramus; assembly: GCA_006783055.1. Taxonomy (NCBI): domain Eukaryota; kingdom Metazoa; phylum Arthropoda; class Malacostraca; order Amphipoda; family Talitridae; genus Trinorchestia; species Trinorchestia longiramus. The sequence goes on along the minus strand of VCRD01000413.1, from coordinate 30,674 downwards.
TCTTGAGTTGAGTGCAGACCTGTTGACTGTTTCCACCTGGTTTCGAGACGGTGAACTCCACCCATTAATTGTGTTGCGCTCCAGCCTCTTGTGCGGACCATATTCAATTATATTTTCACAATCTTATGGTGGCCAATAAAAATTGGGCTGTGGGCTGCAGTTGGCCCGCAGGTCTTAGTTTGAACACTCCTGGTATATACAAATGATCCAGTAAAATAATTGTTAGGGCAAATATTTCCAAGAATTCAATTAAAATGGGGAGGATTTTACCACATACCTAATTTCAGCCTCGAAAACATCCATCATAAATGAAAGGTAATATCTCAAATTTTACAAAATAGTTAATAACAAGTGCTTATTTCCTAAAACAACATTTAGAAAAATTCCTTTTTAGAGACATATTCAAATGAAAATTGCAATAAAATAATTTACCCAGAGTGATAAATATTTAAAATATCACCTGAATCTGGTGTTCTTAAATTACTGTAACAAGCTAAATATTACTTTGCTCATTTTATAACTATTATTCATTCTGTTTGAAGCAATATTGGATCTCTTGAGCGCCTGAATTTAAAATTTGAGTTCCCAATATTTTCAAAATAATTTTTTATCCTTATGGCAAGAGTCTTCAATTTCAGGATGGTAATAATATTTATTATAACCATGTAGATACAAGAATTTAACTTTAACATCATCAAATTTTTCATCACGGATGTCACCCAAACTTTTTCATCGTACATACGAATGACATAATTTTCGCATTTTGGGATTAAGCAAATCTTGAACCCAAACATTATTGAATTACTTAGTATGATTCTTTCCTCTCCTTCATCAATATGACCTTTCATACATTTTAATTCTACCATTGCTGACTGGGATTATTTCGATGCAATTTAAGGGTTGCAGAAATTGATATAGCATTTTGGAATTTGGTTGCACAAAAATATTATTTTCCTATGTTTTCACCAGAACTATGGAAAAAGTATTATTTTTTGGGAAATTTATACATATCCTGAAAAGTTGATCTCTGATTTTCAAATGGTAATTGTAAGCTAGCTCGAATGAAATAACTGGATTGTTAAAATATCTGACAGATTCAGCAAAAACGGATATCATTTTCTAAAATGCCTCTGAAATTTGTGAACCAACTGTTCACAAATTAATCTCATTACTTCATATATGAGTTTTTCTTGAGGAATTTTCGCTCGATTCAGTAATAACTTTAGAGATTCAACATTTGTGTGCGGGGAAGGACAGGCCTCCCTTTCCAATAATAATCATACACAAATCCATAGGGTTCAGATCGGAAGATGAAGGAAGTCACATTTCCTTGTTCCAAAACTGGAGAAAGTAAGTTCGACACTACTCCTGAGTCTTATTTAAGGTGTAGGAGGGCGGACCATTTGTTGAAACGTGAAAGGCTCATTTTTGAAATGTTTCTTCATTTCAGTAAGGGCAGGGGTCAAAATATCTTCAATGTAAGACTTCGTATTCACTTTTACACCCTGTTTCATAAAAATGAGAGGAGATCTTCACTCTTGACTATCCATTTGTCATGAAATTACCAGAGAAGACCTTGATAAAATACATAGGCATAAGTATAAAATAAAATGAGAATCGGCCATCTGAGCATGACTAGAGATATAACTGAAAAAACAGAAAAAATTATACTACGTTCACTATAGGAATGCTCTCAATTGGTGTCATTAGAATTTCCAGTTGTTCATTGAAGTTGAAAAAGAATGATGAAGTGAGAAACAATTTTTTGTAGGGTTTAACATAAAATGAATGTATACCGCAGTGAGAGCCTTTGGAAAGAGGTCGAGCCTTAATCCTTTTTTTCGAAAATACTTTGCATCGATTCTTGTTATTAGTGTTTACTTGCCAATGAATTCTAAAATTAACCAAACGTACAGAGTTAGAAGTAAAATGGTTTGCCTTCTCCCGCTTTACCTATCCAGCTTGAGTTTTCTGAAAATAAGTCAACAAAGAAGTACAACCTCTCGATAGAACTCGAATAATTTTATAGAAGTTTTGGTTTTTCTACATATGAAATCCAGGCATTGACGATAGCAATATCAAACACAAAAAATAACATGTGCTACCTCTTGCTTCTACGATCACGGCCATTTAATTGAGATAACATGTGTTTTTCCACACCACCCATGTGTTTATTGTAGTCACTTACTACGAAGGGGCTGGGGACTGTCACATCAGCGCCATCCTTTGATTTCCTCTGAGCAGAGCTTGAAGACGTGATATGATAATTGGAAACAAAGTGATCAGGTTTTGTGTCCATTCATTTGCATGCAGTTCTTCCTCCTGGAGTTGAGCGGTAGTCATAATCTCGTTTCAAATCCTTGTCTTTTGCAAGTTGAGGGAAATCTTTTCTGTTGCTTGGGATGGGTCCAAATCCAGTATTTTTTTGGTTACTCAAAGTTTCCACCACAGGTACTAAAGAGAAGTGGTTAAAGGTCAGTTTGTGTTTTTTCTTTCCCACATTTGTCAGCAAGGACATGACATTTCTACCCAAACATAAGAACTCCTATTACGCATTGTTCTCCCGTGATGTATCCCTACCGGTGTACGCGCAGGTCTTGTAGATGCATTATGTACATCAGGAAAACACCCCCTAATTCATTGGTTATGTTAATATATTGTTCGAGACTGCTTCCACGATTGAACGAAATCGTAGATTCACCAATGCACAGGTTTTTGGTGAATGATTTTTGCAAAAACATCTAATTTACTTATTTACGTGTTTCAAAAATAGTCCGATCTTATATGTCTTGTCTTTTATCCATTTGAAAGTTATCGTTTTGATGTATGTTACTGAGTGTTGTTTGGAACTTTTTCAACTCACGCCACTTTTGATAATATGTTCTCCAAATCTTTACTGGTTTACCAATTGTGGGTGAGCTATTGGTGGACATTGGTTTTAACCCATTATCATGATTATTTCTTAGAAAAACTTTTAATGCCTCCGCATATCTCTGAACATTTTTTTAGATTAGTTTCGTAGTGGATCATATCAAAAATGTTTTCATCAAAAAATGTTTAAAATGTATCGAGTGGTGTTAATATGCTTAAATTGACCATGGGATGAGGCATAAATCCAGTATCAATGGCTGTTTCAGGCTATTGGACTGAAGGAGATATCTTCAGTGCAGGTTCAAGCTGAGGTTGCAGATTTTTTCAACTACATCGTCGATTTTGATTACAGCAGTCCTGCCATCCAAGTCAATTGTAGTCAGTCTGAGAGGCATCTAAAAGATCGTGCACGTGTGGTCACATCATCTATTTTTTCGATTGTGTTTTCCTCGTTTTCTTAGGACTTATCTTGGAAGAGTATATCTAAAAAAATTGTTCTCATAGTCCTTAGTCCTTAGCGAGGCATGATGCTCCTGAGAAGCTAAGCAATAATAACATTTTACGTTAGTATAATTGCTAAAACTATTTAAAGCAACAAAATACGATCAAGTAATTTCTTTGGAGTGAAACATAGCATATACAAGTTATTACAAAGCAAATATATGGTCATTGCAAAAGGTAAGAGCTATGAAACTTGAAAATAGGAAATGATGATGACTTGATACATCATATTTTCCAGCCCTTTTCCAAAGTTACTTGAACGTACATTTACACATGTCTGTCATCTGAACAAAATACTACCTGAACAAACATTACTTAAATTCATTAAATAATTGATGGTACATTGAACTGAACTTTACAAATCTCAAAGTGCTGTCGTAACTACATACAGTTCATGTTATACTGGCGGTAGCTACAAAAGCTCGTATCATTTTGCATAGAAAAATCGTCAGTTGCATATTCTATGACAATAAACCCTTGCTTATACCTATACATACATAAACGCACTCGTATAATCTTGAAAACCCTGATATTCAAGAACAAGCGTACAAAACAAAGTGAAATCAGGACAAAAATTTACGTAACCCACCTGTGTCGTGTCTTCACTTGAAATGCTGTCAATCTCAAACACGGATTTCATCCCTAGTTTTTTTAAATTTAGAGCAGAATTTTACCTGGTAACTAGAGTCACTGTCAGAAGGCAATGAGTTCAGTGTGAGATGAATGCCTCGTCGTTTGTTAGTTTTTATAAATACGTGCAAACTCTTCTCGTTTTTGGTTGTTTGTGATCTACAACTCGGGTATCGGCTGAATTTTAAAAGGTAGGGCATACATAATGTTACGAAACATAACAATTTGATTTTCTTTAAGAAAGACATTTATTTCAACGTGTGACTTTCACAAATAGTAAGTTATTTACTAATCTATGACAACGAAAAAAATTATTCAAAATATTTCCCTATTGCTATCACTACTTTACAAAATCTTTTAGAAAAGTGTTTAATGGCCGCACGAAGGCACGAAGTACATCTAAGGGTATTTTCCCCCAGCATCTATTTAATTTTGACTTTAGAACTTTCATACTCTCTCAAAGAGTAGAGCAGGCTTCACCTGGATAAATATTTTATAAAATAATGTAAGGTAGTATTTACGAAACAAAATTGTTAAAATTTATTTGAAAAAATGTAACTGGAATTATGTCTCATCTGTATACGAATTTAATCTTAAATCCTTGTTTATAGTGTGTGAGTAGTGACGTGTGTTATGGCCACAAGTCAGTCCCACCGTCCCATGTTTCGTCTTGATGTTGTGAAATCTTTGGTAATACCACAGTACAGTAAAGAATAGTAGGGGCATATACACCATGACCTCACTATTTTCAGGCGGTGACTAAGTCGTCCCACCAGGCGCTGATTGGCCAATTCTTTGGAAGACCAGATGTTTGAACGTTGTCCCTATCGATGAAAGACAGAAAAGAGATAGCGGGAGTAGGCCGAAACCAAGCCCACAAGGAAACTGATCCCTCTTACCGGCAATGATTTTTTCATGATTTTCGTAAATAAGGTTCAACAATTAGCTTGTCAAAAACATTCCATTTATATATTTAAAAACAAGTGAAAGAAGAAACTGAATAAAAACAGTTCTGCACACAAACCATTAGTGTATGACAAAAAAGTGTTCGGCACAAATATTTCGGTGGTTTTACATGTAATCCTGAGACAACTTTACAAAAATTCAAAGGTAGTTTCCAAATGCAGCAATTCACTCTGAATTTAATTTTTCCGAAAAATGGAAAATCTATGCTTAGAGGCGAATGGGTTTGCTATTATTTAAACAATTCTAATGAGAATTTTTTATGAGGTTTAACAGGAGCAGCCATCATAAAAAAACAGTGCACAGAAATTATATTTCTTTCAACATCATGATTTACGATCGTCGCTCGCGTGATATAATTGGATGCCTTGTAGGTACGTCACTGACGAGCCAGATTTTCATGACGTTGCAATCTCCATGTTTTAGGAATACTCTTACTTTTTTTCAGTACTGTGGGTAACACCAGGCCTCACACTTCACAGTACAGTGGACATAAAAGCATTTATAGTGTGTGGCATGACGACAGTGACGTCATTATTTTCAAGCAGTGACGTCAGTATCCTATCGGGCTCTGATTAGTTAGACCATTTATGTCCAGTGTTAAGTTCACGCAACAAAATAATACTTCACTTCTCTCAACCACCTAACCAAACTATGCACTTTACAGAGACGGAATTGCTTTCAGTAGCCTCAGGATATTTGTAGTGAGAGGATGTCACGTGTCTGTTAGCTCTACATCATTAAAACTTCAATAATTACCTGACCTAACCTGACCTAACCTTCAATAATTATGAACGTAAATGGGCACCCAACCCAACCTAACCTAACCTAACCTGACCTGACCTGACCTGACCTGACCTAACTTTCAATAATTACGGGCGTAAATGGGTTAATTTGATTGATACAGACTGCCAGAATTAGGAATGCAACCCCACTACCGGAGTCCTTGCAATTCAAGATAATCTTTTCAATTACATAATGCATACATGAGTAAAGTGGTAACATTTAATCGTTGCATTATTAATTAACTTGCTCGCATTCCGTTATTTCTTATATCATTATCATTATTTGAGGATTCCAACAGTTTTATAAACTAACAAAAACGAGTTATGTATCCAACGCATAAAATCTAATGAGTTCGTTGGAATGATCGAAATATGAGTCTTTCGTATATTCATAGGTGAGCCACAAAATAATTATGCTTCAGAACTAAAAACAGGGCAGTCTCCTTTTGTTCATTATCCATTTACATCATGAAACTTTTCTTTCTTGCTGATGCAGCAATGTATTGTTAAACATTGAATCTCCATGGCCTTTAACTAATGTGGTAACATTAGCTTGATAGAACTAAACACATTCAGATTTTCAATTTTTCCTGGTTTTGAAAACTTAGGCATGCATTTGCGTATCAGAATTGTTAATAGTATCCGGAGTGTTATTTGCATAGCAGCTACTTTGCTGAAACAGTCTTAACATTAGGCTTATAATGTAACACATTATTGTGAGATGAACTTGGGTTTCTCACAGTAGCGTGTACTGACGATTTTATTGCATTTGAGTCATTCATTTGTGCGTTTGCATACTAGCTATTTTGTTAAGACAATGGCCTAATGCTAGACTCGTACATTGTTATACATTATCTGTATAAAATGTTACCGTTTGATGCTATCTGTTTTTTCACATTAGCATATACTATTGAATTTTTGTTAACAATAACATCGTCTTACACTCCTGTTGTCGATAGTCAATCCTCCACGTTGTTCGTTGTTTCCACCCTTATGTTTGAAACTGGCGTGGCTGACGCTGTATGAGCTGTGTGAGCTGGGCTATTCAACTCGCCGCAGACGGCATTTAGTTGTTCGTTTGGATCTTACGTAGTCAGTTTTGTTGCCCGTTCTGGCAATGCTTTGTGTGCCACCTCTGTGAGGGTTGTGCAACTTTTCGTTTTCGGTCGAAATACTGCGTTTGCAACCGAGATCCACTTCAGAAATTAATTGTTTTGAAGACTTTACATTTTGAGAATTGTGAGCTTGCAGACGAAGCTGGTGTGGTTACTGCTGCTTTTCAGCATGTGTTAAAATCTTGAAACAGGGCTGGTGCAGGGGTCATTGTTTATGTTATGCCTTTGCATGGTTTGTTTGTTGCTGTAGCACTGTGGTTGTTGCAGACGTTATTAGACGGAAGGGCCTCGGGAGACACTATAGATGTAGATAAAGCCGCTTTCTTAGCTGCTGCGTGAGTCGAATACGAATGCATCGTGTCTTTGTTTGATTTTGATGTTACGTCACGTTCATGAGTACATGGGAAAATTAACGGAACCCATTTTTGATGTAGCCACCCCTATCTGATCTGCTTAATAGTCATTTGACATAATGTTTTTTGATGAAATCTTGGCTTTCAACTTTGCTCGAAGATTTAAACGTCAAAATCACTTCAAATTGAAGGGGTAAACGCAGATGTAGGCTAAGCCTTACATCCCCAAAATGTTCAAAAACGTCGTTAGAAGTAAGATTAGTCTTTCTTATGAAACAACATGACAAATTCAGTTTCCGTCGATTATATGGAATTTTAATAGTGGCAAGCCCTATACTATAAGTTTTAATAAGCAAAATAAAAGTTAGAAGAACTTCATTCAATTTACTTTTTAGCTTAGAAAAGTTTTGAACTTTAAATTATTTAATAAAAAAGGTTAAAGTACAGTTTTATTTTATTCTGCAAACGAGATCATTCGTAAGTAGTATGAAACAGCAGTTAGATGCTCTGAGCGTCAGCAGACTTCACTGCGCGTCGGGTCTTAGAATTCTAGTTGACAACGACCGCAGAGCATCTACTCCACCGCTTCAGCGCTCCACAACTGAAACGGGTGCGGGCCATTCTGCTCCTGAAGAAAGGCAATGAGACGTTGGTGAAGAATTGGCTGCGGAGAAGAGGAGAATTCGGTATAAATACGGTGCAAAGCAACAACAATCCGGCTGGTGATGTTAGGATCAGGGCGCAAACAATACTGGAAATGTAAACCAAAATAAAAACTAGAATCTTTTATAAATTACAGTTTTACATTCGAGGCAATGTGCATCCCAATTTAATTTCAGCAAAACTAAAGAAATGTCCCTACACGCAGCTCACCTAAGCCCAATTGACGAAGCCAGAAGGAAGCTCATAAGCTAACTAAACAAGTATTCGCTAATCCTTCCGTGACTACGTCTGATAGGCGAACTTGCAAATTTTGCTCCAGTTCCAGTCGCAGTATGCTGAATTGTTCAATATATTCATCTCATCAGGCTAGAGTGAATAGGTGTCGAGAACTAAAAGAATGTTCCATGTGCTCCAGCTCCAAGCATGATCACACAAATTGTGTAAATAAGCTAGATTTGTTTTGTAAGTTTTGTTGCAATTTTAACCACATTTCTGCCATGTGTAAAAAATTTGCTGGACCATCAGTCCAGTCTCATGTTTGCCTGCATTCATCTGTGGACAAAAATTTAATTTAGATCTTGCCTACGATTACTGTATTTATTGCTAAGGTAAGAGGGTCACTAGCACACGGATGCTCATTGACACTGGTAGCCAAAGGTCTTACGTGTCTGTTGAAGTCCTCAATCGCTTAAACTCCTTATACCGTGAAAACCTTTATTGTATAGGAGTCAAGTACTTTTCAGAAATAATACTTCAGTTCAAATTTAACGAAAAGTACTGCAGCTGCCTATCCTTGTTGATACAGATTTCAGTATGTCTTTCTCGGTGCCTTGCTTGAGTTTAGTTGTCAACAATTTGAAAGACTATGCTTGGCTGATCCTATACTGGCGGAGGTAGATTTACGGAATTCTGTCATACCTGCTGACGGTATTCTGGAAACAGATTTATTACCACAACTAGCACCTTTGGAAATAATACCTTCTATGGGAGGTGTAGCTATTTCGCTGGGGAGTAAAATATTTCCATTTGGAAACGTTGAGGACTTCCTCACTCGTAGCCAGGCCGATAAAATGTACCACAGATTTTCAGTAGCAGAGTCTGAGCACAATGCGTACGAGAACTTTGTATTTAATCCTGAACTTAAATGCCCTGATCCTGTTGATGCTGTAGTGACAGATAAAAACGTGGAGGGTTATCTTGAAAAGCCCTTCGGGCTAGAAACAATAGGAATTGCTGAAGGGGAAAACTTCTCCTGTGAAGATATAAGTAAAGTAAGTGAATTTGAAAATAACGTTCAATTTAGGGAAGATGGTTACCATGTCAAATTTATACGGAATGACAAAATTGATAAACCATCTTCTAACTTTCATATTGTTCATGCTATGCTTTTGAGTTATTGACAGATTAAATGCAAAAAGTTATAGAGGAACAAACAAACAAATAGAGGAAGGTATTCTCGAGGAAATTTCCCCCGATAAATGCATTGGAGATAAAGTCTTCATACCACATCCAGAGGTGGTTAAAACAGGCGAGACTTGCACCCTGAAAATTAGGCCGGTTTTAAATTGCTCTCATGCAGTGAAAGGAGCCTCTTCGCTAAATGAAGCCTCTTTCACAGACGTAGATTTAATATCTAATCTCTTTGAAGTGCTTCTGAATTTGAAGCATGATAGTTTTCTAATGATGGGCGATGTGAAACGTGTTTTTGTTCAAGTTAAATTACTTGATCCTTTTGATAGGAGAAAATTCACATTACCTTGGATGAAGGATGGCAAATTAGTAGCTTACCGTTACACTTCAATTGTTTTCCGTTACGTACCTAGCCCTTTCATTCTCAACTTTATCTTGAAGCATCATTTTGCCAAATATCCCGATGATTTGTGTTCATATTTTCTTAACAATTGTATTTACGTAGATAGTTTATTACCATTAATAATGCTGAAGAACTAGCCGCCTTGTACAGAGCTGCTTATCAGCGACTTCTTGACGGTAATTTCTTGCTGCGTTCTTGGGTGTCAAACAGTAAAGTTATAACCGAGACTTTTTTTGGCGACGGTGATGCTGCTCAGCAGTCTTGTACTGCAGAAAAGATTTTTAGCAAAAGGCATAACTCTGCTTAGAGAGGGTTGGAAATCTAAGGCAGACTGGGACGATGAGCTGTCTTCAGAATTGCAGCAAAGTTTGTGCATGGTAGGCGAGGAGCTTAATTCTCTACGTTCTTTTCAGTTTGAGCGTCAACTTTTGATTTCAGGTGAGATATTTGAATTGCTCGGGTTTACAGATGCCTCCAAGTTTAACTATGGCTTTAACACGTTCGTGGCAATGCGACCCACCGGAGGGTCACTCAGGTTAGGTTCTGTAATTTTTTCAAAACTTTCTAGTGACTGTATGTACAAAGTAAAGATTTGCACCAGCTAGGAAATCGCAACAAACGTGATAATATTTATGCTGTGACAACTATGAATAAACGCAAAGTTTCGAGTTTACTATTTAGCAAGACTAAAGTGGCACCCATGAAATCTAAAAGTTTGCCTACCTTCGAGCTCCTCGCGATATTTTTAGCGATGAAGTGCTTGCAGGTTGTGGTAAATTCCTTGACTAGGGTAAAGATCGCTAATTTGTCGTAGCTGTTGACTCGCAAATAGCCTTTTCCTGGGTTTTCAATGAGCGAATTAAATCAAAGAACATTTTATTTTCTAATCGCGTATAGGATATTGGTAATTTTAAACGCTCTCTGAAGGATCTTTTTATTTTGAAATGTGAATTTCGCTACATACCTACGTCCCAAAACTCACCAGTTCTTTTGACCAGAGGTATAAGTATTAAGGAATTTAAAAAGGCATTTTTTTTTTGGCAATATGGGTCAGAATTCATTTTAAAGAAATGTGAATGGCTTTCGGCATAGTTGCTAAGTCTGTCGCATGCTAATAAGCAAATAGTGGGAAGCACAATTTTAGTTCCTACTGATGGTGTCTCCGAGCCGGCTGTAGACCCCCAAAAAATTTTCTGTTTAGAGAAATTGATTGCCGTTACTGCGAGTTGGTCAAGTTCATTGTGCATCTTCGTATGCAGAAACTGGACCGCCGTACTAGTCTGATGATAGTATTGGTTGAAACATGAGCAGTTACTTCATTATAAAAAGAAAATTACATTTTTGAAGGCTGAAACCCGGGCACCTTCAGTTCCTCTCCTTGTTAATGATCTTAATTTATTCTCGGATTCTGAAGAGATAATTCGGTCGAGGGAAGGTACAGGAAACGCACTCTAGGAAGAAGAAGGAACCTCAGTGACCACCGGACATCAGTCTCCACGTCGCGCAAAGAGGCGTAGATGTATGTAGTCGTCGTGACCCTTGCGTAATGGACCGTCTTGAACTTCCGTCAAAGCTCTGTAACTGAGCTGCCTCCCTCTCCCAAGCGTGAGCGTAGCTATTGAATTCTGTGCAATGCCTGTCGAAGCATGGCTTTAAACAAATGAAGGCGCAACTGCACTTTAATCGAAGTTCTTACACGAACCGAAGTATTTTAGAAAAATTTTCTATGTAGGAGTAGAATTGTTTTTAAAATAATAATCCAATGCCACCTTAGTGTATTTCTGTTAGCACTTAATGGTTTGATAAAAATACTTATTGCATCAGAATAGAGATTATTTCTTAGGAATTTAGTTTTTTTAGCATTCAACAAAGCGAGGTAATTTTTTGCATGCATATACTCGTATGTATGTTATGTTTGATCAAACGTTAACTGTACGATGGTTTGACAGTCAATTCAGTTTAAATTATTAATGTGTTTTTTAATAAAATGCGTATGATTCTGTCCAAAGGAATTAAGTTGGAATGTGCGCACTACAAAATTACCGATAAATTGTATGGTTTCATGATAATTGAAGGGTGGACAGCACTAGTGGACTACTTGCATTTTTTCCCACGGGAAAAAATGCAAGTAGTCCCCTAGTGCTCTCCACCCTTCATATAGTAAACTACTGGATCGTAATCGCCTTTGTCAGCGCTGTGTTAGCGACAGCGCGAGAGTGGACTACTTGCATTTTTTCCCGTGGAAAATATATTATATTTACCTTGGGAAAAAATGCAAGTAATCCACTCGTGCTGCCCACCCTTCAATTGTTTCTATGTTATATTTACACCTTCGATAATTATCAACATTCAAAACTTACATTATGTATGGTAGTCATAATCTGTTTTACAATTTTGCAATTTTAGGCACCTAGCAAAACACATGGCTAAAAATATGTGGAAAATAGTTTTATGTTCAGTTTACAGAAGTTTCTTCAGTACTCAGCGCTGTGAAGGGTTAAACGTAATTTTTGTTCTCATACACGGTTATAGTAAGAGAAAAAAAAACTCAAGAGGAAGTGGACAGATAATCTGCTAGCCGTATTCGTTATTATACCTTTCGACCAAAAGTGAGATTCATATTAGTAATATGTGAGGCTCCTTAAAAATACAGTGGAGTATATAAAGATCAATATTTTTGAATGTGTCATGCATTCCTTACGGTTTTCCCAGAACTTTGTAAAGTTATAGAATGTTCTGTAGTGCTGATGGGATTTACAGCTACCAAAATTTACAGTAACGTTTTTCTCTGGTTTTAACTTTCTTTGCCTGTGTGATTTGAATGAAGGAAATGAGAGGACTCCTGAATGCGACTTAGCTTTATTTCTGTAAGGTTGCACATTAAATGATTTAGATGATCTTGAGCAGCGTTGAACCAGTCTGAAGCTTCCCGTAAGCAAAGGGGCGCAGTCTTGGACAGGCCTAGCCCAGACCTTCAGTGACTGCAATTGGTGTATATATATATATATATATATATATGATGAATTTTTGCATTAAAAAATCCCGAAATTTGTAAAGAGTTATTGAAAATATTAACCGTCAACCATTGGTGGACGAAAACCTGGATTAGCTGATCAAGTCAGCAAGGGAAGAAGAACAACGGGCTGAGCAGGAGTAGGAGGTGGGAGGAGGTGAAGAACTTCAGTAACTTGCTGAAAATTGGGATACGAATTTGGTTTGGTCGTTGTAGTTCAGACATTTCATTGACAGCTGCATGTCAGCGTACTGAACCATGCTAAACCAGGCAAAGAGGCATTGCCAGCAACTCCCTATAATCATGTTCACAACTCGCACGAAGATGTTTGTGACGTCAACGCCTTTAGCGGAAGTACCTGTACCTGAAAAGGAAGTCACTGTTAAACGGTGTAATGAATACTATTGTAACAGAATGCGTTTTAGAATCTGCTAAGGGTAGAGAACTATTTTATCATCGCGTACTCTGGTTCCAACCCCATTCTTGTGCCTACCGTTTTCATGGAGACATTGGTGTCTGTACTGTAACCAAAATACTGTGTTCACTGAAATAAAACTGACTAGCGTTATCACGCCCCTGTGATTTTTCCTAATCTTCTTGTTGAATGTTTAAATGTTCTACCTTGACTGTGTTCGACTTTAGTATGTTTAAGATTATTGTGTAACGCTGTGATGAATACTCTTGTAACAGAATGCGTTTAGAGTCAGCTAGTGGTAGAGAACCATTGTCTCAGCGCGTTCTCTGGTTCCGGTCCGATTCTTGTGCCTGCCGTTGCCATGTAGGCATTGGCGTCTGTACTATAACCAAACTGTGTTCACTGAAATAAACCTGGTTAGCGTAATCACGCTTCTGTGATTTTTCTAACCTTCTAACAAAGGTTATGGGCCCAGAACACGCTCCAAGGATAAATCTTCAGTGAACACAGTAAGTCTCGAAGCAAACTGTGGTGACTACAAGGAAACGTAGAAGTTTGTTGACTTAACACAGTGCAGCAAGTGTGAAGAACATGGCAGACTCTAACAGTGGTAAAAGTTGCATGAAACCATTCAATGAAAGAAATTATCCAAGATGGAAGATACATATGAGGATGTGTCTTGTGAAGGACAAACTGTGGGATATAGTTCAAGGCACTGAAACTATATCCTCAACGGCAGATGAGGCAGCTCGGAGGAAGTTTGAATCACGCCGAGATTTAGCCTTGGCAACAATTGTCCTGGGAGTAGATCAAAGTCAACTCTACTTGCTGGGAGATCCGACTGACCCTGTAGAAGTTTGGAGGAAACTTTAGAACACATTCCAGAAGAAATCTTGGTCAAACAAATTCAGGCTGAAGAAAAAGCTGTTCAACATGAAGTTGGAGAATGGTCAAAATCTGCAAGATCATCTAAAAGTGTTTGTTGGACTCTTTGAGGAGCTGGCCATCATTATTGATGCTATGGAAGAAGAAGAGCGTGTTTTTACACCTGGGGTGACCAGTGTTACGTTTACACTAAGGTTATGTTTAGGGGTGGTAATAACAATTTATCAGAAGGTAAGGTTAAGGGAGTCGTCTGGTGCACCTCTAGTTGGGGAATTCAATGATACGACGGGTACTCAGCTTTTGTTTATTGATTGATCCGTAGGGCAGCTGGTGGACAGAAGACATCCGTAGTCCACGAGTGAAAGAGATTGGGAACTAGAAGTAATGATCGAGAATATGATCGAGAATATGATCGAGAATATGATCGAGAATCTGATCGAGAATCTGATCGAGAATCTGATCAGGAATCTGATCAGGAATCTGATCAGGAATCTGATCAGGAATCTGATCAGGAATCTGATCAGGAATCTGATCAGGAATCTTATCAGGAATCTGATCAGGAATCTGACCAGGAATCTGACCAGGAGTCTGACCAGGAGTCTGACCAGGAATCTGACCAGGAATCTGACCAGGAATCTGATCAGGAATATGATCAAGAATATGATCAAGCGTTAAGATTTAAAAAGCACCGATGAGACTCGAGAGGAGAGAGAAAAGAGATGCTAAAGCAACGATGAAGTAGGAGATGAGAGTGAGAAGATGAGAGCGATGAGGGCAATGAGAGCAATGAGATGCTAAAGCATCGATGAGAGCGATGAGGGCAATGAGAGCAGTGAGAGCGATGAGGAAAAGAGATGCTAAAGCATCGATGAGATGCGAGCAGGATCGCTAGGTGTCTGGAAGAGAAGGTTGAGCTTAATTTTCACATCTTCACAAACATAAACAAACACAAGCATTACCCGTAGCAAACCTAAGCAATGACAAGGCTAATCAGAATGAAATGCAGTAGTAAGGCAGTCCAATCTCAAAATATTCAAGAGAGCTTGAATATAACCTTATAGAGAGATAAAAAAGTAAGTCCCTTTAAATAAACTAGGAATCTAATCCTCAATAAAAAGGTCTATTTTTAAGACTAGAAACTGAGCAAAAGTTGCTTCTGTGAACATGGAATTCTAGAAAAGATACTTGAGTTTTAATAACTCAGTTTCATCTGCTGAACAAAGTCGATTTTTAACGTTTGATTTAGGATCAATTAAATCTAGAGATGGAAATGATTATTTGGTTCATATATTAACTAAAAATTATGAGCACAATTGTTGAACAGACAATAAGGAGTCTCATGAAAAAGGTCGCTCCAGTATGCAAGGCCAAAATTTTTAACCACAAAATAATTTCCATAATCCTGCAATATTACTATGATACAGGCACAATATAGCAACCTAAGATGAACAAAAGTTTCTATATAAAAGAATTAGAACATCCTAATTAGAGCAAGAATAAAATATATCCTAAACATTGTACAGAAATACAATGGACATCCTATGACATGGTAAAAAAATGAAGGAAGCAAACCAGTGATAACATAGCACATTATGGATATCTTTATTCAGCGGATATCATCTAGTAAATCATAATATTATGGTTAATCCCTGATATTTCAGATTTTGGTATATGTGACCTGAGATGAAATTATTTGCAATAAAAAACTACAATAGTATTGAGAGGGAATGATATATCAATAATACCTGGATGGAAATTGTTAAATAAGAATTCTATACTTCCAAGTAAGCAACACACAATGAATAAAAAATAAGATATATCTATTTTACAAGGGAATGAAATCAATATAGTTATAAGCTGAATATATGTTTATAAAAATCTCTGCTTCTAAGTATAGAATGCAATGTAAAGGCAAGTTTGTGATTTAAGACAATTTTCAGTCCGTGGTTAAATCTAGTAATCCAACTTATGGTCTAGCTACACCATATTCAGCAGATCCCACTTCTATTCAGGAAGTGTGCAGGGATTTTGAACAATAAAGAAAACAGGTTATAAAAGAAGTTCACTGTGTTAATTGAACAGTAAAAGGAAAGTATTTCAAGTAAATATTTAGAGTAATGCAGACAGAGCATGTAACAGCAAAATTAAGGAACATATGACTAATGATGAGCAATAAAATATCTCAACTTAACAGGTGAATTTTTAAACAGAAAGTAATGTAGATTTTAAGATTAGATGAAAAATACTCTCAGTACTAGTTAAGACCACAATTTGTTCTATTAAATCTCAAAATACAAGTCGTAAAACTTGGTTATTTCAGGGATGTACCATAGGTCGTCTCCACATACGCACATTATACAAAAATTAACACAAATGATATGAACAATCCAACACCTAATATTTCTAGAAAAATATAGTGAGGCTAAGAAATATATCTAAGTCCTAAAACAATTAATTCTAGACTTACTGTAAAAAAATCTTCACTTTAAGGCATTGTAAACTCACGGTGTTATAACCTAAAAGCTACGATCAGATTCACGTCGATTCAGGATCCGGATGTGCTTCTCAGGGGTGAATTTTTTAAAAAAGAACCATAGCGACAGTTCTTTCGTACTAAGAATGGTTTTACAAAATACAGCGAATATTTATAATTAAAAATTTACAAGAATCCCACGTAAGGTTACAAAAACCTCATCACAAAAATACAGGAAATTTATTGTAAAAAGTACGATTTAATTTGTACGCGATTAATTAATACGCATAACTTGAAAATATAGTATGAACAGCGATGTGATGCTACAAGCGTGTGATCATCCTACTATCATCTTTATCAGATAGGTTTTCTACTCTGGTAACCGCTTCTGAAGCCCATGAAAAGATACCAGCGTGGGAAGTTGTAACTGAGCGTCTCCTAAACGAAGAAAGAAGACATCGAGGCAGCCTTGGTACTTCAGACTCCAGTGAAAAATTGCTAGTGAGCATCAAAAGGAACAAAAAGCTCATCAAGTGTTTTGAGTGTGGTAAAGAGGGCCACATTAAGAGACAGTGTAGAGTGTATGAAGAAAGACTGAAAAAAGAAAATAGAACATTCAAAGCAAACAAAGCAGTAGATGCACAAAGCTTATCTACAGGTGAAACTATTATGTTTACTAGTGCTTTTCCTATAGGTAATGTTGACTGTGATTCTTGGATAGTTGACTCAGGTGCTCCTCAGCACATGTACAACAAGAAAAGTCAATTTTCATCTTACTCTGATCTATCTTCTCCTGTAAGAGTTGAAATTGGTGATGATAGAGCTTTGAAGGGTGTTGGAGTTGGAGATGTGCGTCTTAAAATAACACTACCTAATATGCAGGTAAAGAATTGTGTTGTAAAAATGTGTTGTTTGTGCTAGAGCTAGCTTGCAATTTGATTTCTGTTGCCCAGAATGCAGAATGTGGTAAGGAAACCCATTTCAACAAAAACACATGTGAGATTGTAGATGAAAATTATGAGTTGATAGTTGCTGGTCGTAAGGTAGGAAGACTTTATAGACTAGATCGTTCCTATCATGTAGCCGCAAAATGCTCGAGTGTTTCCTCAGTTGACCTGTTGTGGCACAAGAGATTTTGTCATCTAGGATTTAATAATCTTAAGAAATTGAAGTCTTTTGATCTTGTTAGAGGTTTTGATTGTTCTCTATAAAATGAGAATATTTTCTGTGAAAATTGTTCTGATAGCAGGAGCCATAATCTTCCTTTTTCTAGAGTAGATCAAACAAAAGTGCGTAATCCCTTAGAGCTAATACATAGTGATGTTTGTGGGAAAATTAATCCTAGTTCTTTGGGAGGTGGTAGCTATTTTGTAACATTCATTGATGATTATTCTAGGTACACATGGGTGTACATTATCAAAAACAAGAGTGATGTCTTTGTGGTGTTTACCGAGTTCAAAGCTCTTGTTGAAAATCACTATGTTTACGAAATTAAAATCCCGCTCACAGACAATGGTGGAGAGTATGTGTCCACTGATTTTGAGAGATTTCTAAAGGGAAATGGAATTGTTCATCAAAAGACTGTACCTAAAACTCCTGAACAAAATGGAGTTGCTGCAAGAATGAACAGAACAGTTCTTGAAGCAGTGAGAGCCATGTTGTTTGACTCAAAGCTGCCCAAAACATTTTAGCTGAAGCTGCCTCAACTGCTGCATATGCTAAAAGTAGGAGCCCTACTAGTGCTCATAAAAATTTGACTCCGTATCAGACCTTGAATGGGCACAAGCCCACTGTACAGCATTTCAGGTCTTTTGGGTGCATGGCTTATGCACATTTTCCCAAGGACGAAAGAGAGAAGCCTAACTCAAACAGCAAGACCTGTGTTCTTGTAGGGTATGACAGTAGAACAAAAGGATACAGGCTGTGTGATTTTAATGCCAAAAAGATCTTGCTGAGTAGAGACGTGATCTTTAATGAATTTCAGTGTATGTCATTTGAGAAGGAGACTTCAAAAGAGATTGAGTGTGTGCCATGCTCTTTCCCTCAAGGAGAGAAACATGAAAATTCAGAAGAAGAGTTGTACTCTGTCGTTCAAGTAGGAACAAAGCTGCTCCTGATAGATATGGAGAATGGCTGTGCTTGGCTCAAGATAAATTTGATATTCCTGGAAATGTAAAGGAAGCACTTCATGGATCTCAGTTTAAACTGTGGAAAGCTGGTATGGAGGAGGAAATGGCATCCATGACAACAAACAATGTCTGGTCTCTTGAAGAGTGTCCAAAGAACAAGAAACCAATCAGATGTAAATGGATTTTGTTGTTAAGACTAATAGTTGTAACTCTACGGTATTTTATAATACGAATCCGATTACCTCTGTTTAATTTGTTTTCCAGTCAGTGTCGCTTAGCGTGACTGATGTACGTCCTCCAACCGTGCTCAATGCGAATTCGGACACCTCCAACCGTGACATACAACCTCTATTCACGTCACACGTCTCTAGTGACTGAATCTACTTAGCCTGCTATTCCACGAGTACAGATATCCACGACAACGACTCCTTCCAACTTACAACCAGTACCCGACCTCTTCTCGCTCACACCAATGCAGAACCGAAACACGACGCAGTCGCGCACAACTAACTGACCCTGCTCAACCAGCATCCCTTGCGAAAGCCTAGGCGTCCCAGTTGAGGTACCAACTACTAATTTATTCATTATATCACATCACCACGTGATTTTGAAATCATAATACCTTAGATGCATTACTTACTACTACAGAATCAACATTTTGCCACTAACTTAACTACGATAATCTATCTATATCAAATTGATAATCTATTAATCATCTAAACTGTAACGTAGTCGTTGATCCAGACGGGAGGTCATCTATCTCTCCTCATACGCTGTGGTTCATCCTCACCCCCTCTTTATGCAATATTCATTTGCTTCTCTTGGAGCAGTGACAGCCCCTTACCTCTCTCACTCCTAACTTCTTCGTCTCGAGGTAAAGGGGGTACCACTGATCTCACGTCAAGTAGCCTACGTTTCTTGGCACCCCATCCACTTCAATATTATTTGATGAGCTCACTCCTGTTACAGTGCCTCTGCCCCACTGTGTAGTGCAATTTGCATTAGGTGGTTTTACCCACACTTCTTCACCCGCTCTTTTTGACGAGTCATTATGGTGGCCTCCTTCTACTCTTGTCGGATGCACTGACGGATACCTCCATTCGTATTTGTACACCCTGCGTTGAGGCACAGACAGCTCATCCTGTCCATCTCTAGGCGTGCTATTGTACCAATGCACAGCCTCGATTGACGAAATTCTTCCTCTTTCAGCGATTTCTTTCACCGTTCGGTGGTGCCTTTCTACTATTCCATTTCCCTTAAGTCGGTACGCAGCTCTAAACATTCTTTCAACATTCCGCTTCTGCAGCATATCTGCTAACATTCGAGACCGGAAGACTGTACTGTTATCCATCAATAACTCATCGACTGGGTGCCTTTCCAAGAAAATATTGTTTAATTTGGTGACGATACATTGCGTTTTCTTTTCTCAGTTCTCGCCACACTACAAAGCGTCCCGGCCGCAATCAACCATAGATAATTAGGGTCGTTCTATATAATGCGTGACGTCGATGGCCAATTGTTTTTCATGCTTACTCCTCCTGTTTCGTGGTTCAAAGGAACAGGATCAATTGACTGACATCGGTCGCACGCTCTCACGACTCTTTTTACGTCCTCTCGTGAAACATTTGTATCCATTTTTCTGGCTAAGTACAGGATTCTACCGATTCCAACGTGGTGTTTATAATGCACCTCTACCATATTCATGTATACACTAGAACAAACTTGTTCATGCTCGTCGATATCGTTGCCACCTACTTCGAGCCCACACAGCCACCTTTTCTTCACTCGAGTAAATACGTCTGCTTTATTTCTATCAGTAGGCACTAGCAAAACATGAATTCTTAGTGCAAGCTCAATCATCATTTCTCTCAGGTTTCCAGCCTTCATTTAATGAACATTTCTGCGGGGCCTTTCGTGTGGACGCTCTTCTCGATGCTAACAACAGATTGCAGCTACGCTGCAACAGTTGCGAATCGTTTCCTAACTCCATTGAAGTCATGCCTCACTTCCTTCGACACTGCCTCAAACTCTGCAACATTGATATGACTGAAATCTTCCTTCTTTCTGAGCCACGTCGTATCTTCAATGGCCTTGTCATTTATTTCTAACACCGTTCCGAGCGCAATTTTACTTGGGTCTGTCCATAACATTCCATGCTGGACATCGGGCACTGACCACCTTCCTCTTACTGGGTCATCAAATTATACTTTTTCGATTACTTCCCTAATCATGGACATTGCATGTTTGCCTACGAACTCTTCCTAGTGCGATCCTTCTGCCCTTCTTTTAATGTAACAACAGGCGACGCGCAGCCATCTTGCTCTAGGGTAGTGCCCCACCAGTGTCGCTCAGGCTGAAAACAACTACTTGTCTGTGAGTGCATCGGCAACTTCCGATATTTTATTGCCTCTGTGAAACATAAGCTCCTCTATGACCTTTGACATCCGCAGCCCTAAAACTGTCTCTCTATCCAGCGCTTCCGGTGCCTTCGTTATCAACCCAAATTTGGTAAGGTGGCTGATTACCTCTGTAACTGAAACTTTGGTTCGATCAACGAGGATATCATCAATATACGAGCTGGGGCGTTTTGAATTGTGTCATGTATGCTCAATACGTGTTTCAACGCTTTTAACATGATGCAAGGTGCAGAATTCAGTCCGAATCCTAAGCGAGTAAGGCAGAACCTTTGCCCTCCATATTTTTCCAACTGGTAGCGTCACAGTTCCTTATCAATTCTTAATTACAAATAAGGTGCTTTCAGGTCTACTATTGGCATGTTTTCGCTCGTATGTGGCTCTTTGCGTAATGTCTCGTCGCAGCAATCAATCACATCATCACCAGTATTGCACGCAACATTTGTCTTGAGTTCGCAAAAGTCCAACACTGGCCTCACTTTGGTCTTTGTTGGCTGTTCTATGTCATCATCGCGTGAATACCTGTATCGACAGTTTCTTCCCACAGTAGAAGAATACTGTTAGGTTTGATCCAGGGTTATGTTTTGGTGGTAGTAATAACAATTTATCAGAAGGTAAGGTTAAGGGAGTCGTCTGGTGCACCTCTAGTTGGGGAATTCAATGATACGACGGGTACTCAGCTTTTGTTTATTTATTGATCCGTAGGGCAGCTGGTGGACAGAAAGCATCCGTAGTCCACGAGTGAAAGAGATTGGGAACTAGAAGTAATGATCGAGAATATGATCGAGAATATGATCGAGAATATGATCAGGAATATGATCAGGAATATGATCAGGAATATAATCAGGAATACAATCAGGAATATGATCAGGAATATGATCAGGAATATGATATGGAATCTGATCAAGAATCTGATCAAGAATATGATCAGGAATCTGATCAAGAATATGATCAAAAATATGATCAAGAATATGATCAAGAATATGGTCAAGAATATGATCAAGCGTTAAGATTTAAAAAGCAACGATGAGACTCGAGAGGAGAGAGAAAAGAGATGCTAAAGCATCGATCAAGTAAGAGATGAGAGTGAGAAGATGAGAGCAATGAGATCAGTGAGAGCGATGAGAAAAGAGATGCTAAAGCATCGATGAGATGAGAGCAATGAGATGCTAAAGCATCTATGAGATGAGAGCAGGACCGCCAGGTGTCTATAAGAGAAGGTTGAGCTTAATTTTCACATCTTCACAAACATGAACAAACACAAGCATTACACGTAGCAAACTTAAGCAATGACAAGGTCAATCAGAATGAAATGCAGTAGTTAGGCAGTCCAATCTCAAAATATTCAAGAGAGCTGGAATATAACCTTATAAAGAGATAACAGAGTAAGTCCCCTTTGAATAAACAAGGAATCTAATCCTAAAAAATGTCTATTTTTAAGACTAGAAACTGAGCAAAAGTTGCTTCAGTGAACATGGAATTCTAGAATAGATACTTGAGTTTTAATAACTCAGTTTCATCTACTGAACAAAGTCGATTTTTAATGTTTGATTTATGATCAATTAAATCTAGAGATGGAAATGATTATTTAGTTCATATATTAACTAAAAATTATGAGCACAATTGTTGAACAGACAATAAAGAGTCTCGTGAAAAAGGTTGCTCAAGTATGCAAGGCCAAAATCTTTAACCGCAAGAATAATTTCCATCATCCTGCAATATTGCTATGATACAGGTATAATATAGCAACCTAACATGAACAAAAGTTTCTATATAAAATAATTAGAACATCCTAATTAGAGCGAGAATAAAATACATCCTAAACATTCTACAAAAATATAATGCACATACTAAGACATGGTAAAAAATGAAGGAAAACTAACTAGTGATAACATTAGCACATTATGGATATCTTTATTCAGCGGATATCATCTAGTAAACCATAATATTATGGTTAATCCCTGATATTTAGGATTTTGATAAATATGACCTGAGATGAAAATATTTGCACTAAAAAACTATAATAGTATTGAGAGGGAATTATATATCAATAATACCAGGATGGAAATTGTTAAATAAGAATTCTATACTTCCAAGTAAGCAACACACAATGAATAAAAAAATAAAATATATCTATTTTACACGGGAATGAAATCAATATAGTTATAAGCTGAATACATGTTTATAAAAATCTCTACTTCTAAGTATAGAATGCAATGTAAAGGTAAGTTTGTGATTTAAGACAATTTTCAGTCTGTGGCTAAATCTAGTAATCCAATTTATGGTCCAGCTACACCATATTCAGCAGATCCCACTTCTATTCAGGAAGTGTGCAGAGAATTTAAACAATAAAGAAAACAGGTTATAAAAGAA
>VCRD01000412.1:265817-289353 GCA_006783055.1 Trinorchestia longiramus | reverse complement strand
GACCGAGTAAATGAAGTAAGGTCACCCATAGCTTGACAGAATTGGTGGCCAGTATGGGGACCGGCGTGATCAACCGTGCAACGAGTGCAGATCTGCATCAATTTGTGAGTAATTGAATATCCCATGTTATCTGGTACAGTAGTACGTACGGCATTATATTTCCAGGGCAATGTGAATTTTGAGAATCAATTCCAGAGCTATGTGAACAATGAGAATCGTGATATTTCCAGGGATGTGTGAACTATGAGAACTATAATATAATATTTCCAATGGGAGTGAACTCTGAGAATTCAAGAAAAAAAGTATAGAGTGCAGCAAAGTGTCCCGCAGCGTCCAGCATTTTTGAGCAGAGGTTGTATAGAATGGTGTTTGTGAGACACGCTTCCAATCCGTAGGGCATACTGTAGAACCGTGAATGAGTCGCCACGGCAGTTCAGACGAGGAACGAGAGCAGCCGGACGATTCGCTGGACCCGGTGTTTGATTACTACCTCCCTCCCACCGAGAAAGGACATGGGCTGCAGAGCTGCCAATGGAATCAGACCAGCGTCCAGCAACAAGCATCAACATGGGGAGAGCCACGTCGCCACCGACCTTGCCACAGGCGGGACCAAGTTAACAAGAGGGGGCTGGCAGCCAAACAGAGGAGGACGTCCGCCGTCGAGAGGAGGAAGTCAGCCGGAGACTTCCTGGCGAGGATCGTCACCGCCATGGAGGGGACAGCCGCGCGGAAGAGGCACAGAGTACCACAACACGAATGACCGCAGCGTTACTACGAATGCAACAAATGGGAACATTTGGAGGGGAATACAAAAACAGAAGAGCACCCGCTAACCGGGTATACTACACGGAGGAAATGGATTATAAAGAGACACTTGACGACTGATGTTGTCCGCCAGGCGCTACGGAGCCAATACGTAAGAAGGGAAATTGTATTGAGCAGAGTAAAAATTGTTCAGAGAGAAATTTGGAACCTGTAGTGACAAATACGAGTAGCGAGAATAACAGTAGCGTAGCGTCTGAGGCCTGCGACTGGAAAGGTCGTACTGATAAAATATGTGATGCATTAAGCTGTAACGATGTACGTAAAAAGGTTGTAACGGCTGAAGACCGGGGTCGAAATAGTGTCGACAGTGTAACTCGAGTAAGACCGGGTAACGAGGACAGTCAGAGCAGTAATACAAGCGCGTATAAAGATGAGGTATTGAGATTAACTGCAGAAATATTAGACTCGAATGTACGAGTAAGTGCAGGCAAGAGGCCTGGTACAATCTTGAGTGAGAGTAGCTCAAGCCGAACGGGTACCCGGGAAGAAATGAACGAGGATAAAGTACATAAGGTAGAACAATTTTCTGTAACGCTGGTGAGGAAGTGTATGAAGAGATATAGACTCACAGCGATAAAGTCCCAAGTAGAGACACCTAATTTGATAAAGTGCGGCACCGATGATGTGCACCGGGGCCGTAGCGAGTGAATCATGCGCAGACCCACAGTAGATATTTGTGTAAACAATAGGATGATGAGAGCACTGGTAGACACGGGATCTACAGTAACTCTAATAAAGAGAGAGCCGGTGAATACGTTAATAAATTCCAGTAGTATGAGAATTAAGGGTGTAACTGGGCAGTCGATAGCTGTGAAAGGGAAGACAGTTGTTACTGTAAAACTCGCAGTAGGAGTACAGAAAACGGCAGAAGCCGTAGTAGTAGCTAATGACGCAGGTATTCAGTCAGAAATTTTGATCGGGACAGATCTACAGTGTGATAGCGAAGCCAAGATTGATTTGTCGAGGGGAGAGATAACATTTTATAATACGGGATTGAGCACTAACGCCACAAAGGCAACTGGTGATAGAGTACTTATGATTCATGAAGATAGCGTAGTGATGGATGTCCACACTGATTATGATTTAGTCATTCCCGGATACGAAAATGTAATTATGTCGATCTGCAAGCCAGGTATTAAAAATGGAGATACGTATCTAGTTCAGAATAATGTAACGTCCGCCGGACTCATGGTAGCATCATCGCTGGTAGTGGTGAAAAATGAATCATTACCCATCATGTTCCTTAACCCAAACAGGGAGGAAGTCAAATTACAAGGAGGAGCTTTGATAACGCGAATCGAGAAATTAGAAGATAAAGATTTAAATGAAGTCGATGTGGTAGATGCCCGGCCGAAAGCAGAGGGTCGTCAACCGGAAGTTACTAGAGAGCTTATTAATGCTTCAGCGGATGATGAAACTACAGATCAGTTGTTAGATATTCTGAATAAAAATCGGAAAGGAATTGCTCTGAAGGGTGAACCATTGGGTTGCACCCATCTGTTGAAACACAATATCATATTAAAAGATCCAGATGCAGTAGTATATACGAAACTGTATCGGACTCCTGTGAAATATCAGGAAATAATGAAGACAAAAGTTGAAAAAATGATTGAGGATGGTATAATTTGTGAGAGTATGTCTCCGTTTAATAGTCCTATATTGATAGTCCAAAAGAAGGGGAAGGGCGAGTTCCGACTAGTGGTAGATTTTCGCAAGCTCAGTGCGATAACCAGACCTGCACGCTACCCATTGCTAAATATTTCAGATTTGATTCAGAGCATAGGTGGGAGTGTTGTTTTCTCAAGTCTTGACTTGATAAGTGCATTTTGGCAGGTGCCATTAACTGAAAAAGCATCGGAAATGACGGCTTTTAGTCTGAATTCATCAAACAAGTATATGTTCCGTAAATTACCGTTCGGATTAGTCGATTCCCCAAGTGTTTTTTGCCGACTGATATCATCAGTCTTAGTGGAGGTTCTAGGAATTTCCGCTCTTGTTTATTTGGACGAAATTATTATCTATAGTAAGGATGTTAGCGAACATTTGAAACATATAGATCGCACCTTGCAGTTGAAAACGAACGCGGGGCTGAAAATAAAATTGTCAAAGTCAGAATTTTTTAAAGAGAAATTGCAGTTCTTAGGACACGTGGTGTCAAAAGACGAAATAACCATTGATGATAGCAAGGAGAAAATGATAAAGGAATTCCCTGTCCCTAGAAGTAAAGTCGATGTGCGCCGATTTATAGGCTTTGCGTCGTATTATCGACATTTTATTCAGAACTTTGCGAAGATAGCGAACTCCATTACGGAGATGTTCAGATATTCGTCCATTTTTAAATGGGGTGCAGACCAAGAAGCTGCTTTTGCAGATATTAAAGAAGGACTTTTACAAACAAATACTACGGTATCAGGATTTCGCCCGCCCTTTCGTGATCTGTACGGACGCGTCAGATTACGCAATAGGTGCGGTTTTAGCTGAGGATTATGGGAACAAACTTGCCGGTCAGCTTTGTTTCCAGGACTTCGTCAGAGACGGAGAGGCGATACTCGGTGACAAAGAAGGAGGCTTTAGGTATTGTTTTTAGTTGTAGTAAGTTTCATGATATAATCTTAGGCTTTGAGGTTACCATTTATTCTGACCATAAGCCTCTTATCGGTTTGTTTGGGAAATCCCTGCCACAAGATGCGGTATTGGCACGCTGGGCGTGCAAGCCACAAATGTACGATCAAAACTTTAGAAACTGTAGTTGCAGTGGTCACGCATGTTAGCGCCACACCCCTTGTTTCCCAGGAGTTGTGGGGTTCCCAGCCTTGGGCAGATGATAAGAAACTCGCCAGAATCTCAGTGCAGTGACCCCGATCTGCGACCATTAATTGATTTCCTGTCAAACAAGCACGACACGTGCCGTAAATACCCAAAGTATATTCTATCTTCCACGTTGCACTGTCATTTCATAGAAAATAATGTTTTGTATCTCAAACGTGTAACGCGCCGTTGTAGAGCTTTAACTGCTTTCATTAATGTTTGTGTATCCAAATGTTTTGTGTCAAAAATAACTGAGTTAGCACATGGCCCAGTGTCTGTGTCACATTATGGCGCAGACCGTACCCTAAAAAGAATTCAACAAAACTTCTGTTTTTTCAATGAAAGGCAATTGGTCATTAACTATGTAAATAATTGTGAAAGTTGAACTTTGAAGGTAGGTCGCATCACAAGGAAGGCGACTGTAGAAAAATTCAAAGGTATTACAACCATACCATTTGAAACCGTGGCAATCGATACTTTAGGTCCGTTGCCATTGTACGATTTTGTATAATAATGCCTATTCCTGACAGAATGGCGGTGACAACTGCTTTGGCACTTCGCACCCATGCCTTCGGTCCTTTTAGTTGCTGTAAAAATCTCATTAGTGATAATGCACCTGAATTCAAAGGTGGTGTCCTGGAGAGTTTGCGTGAAATGTTGAATATCAAACACATATTCACACCCGCTTATACTCCAGCCAGTAATGGTAACGCTGAGCGTAAGAATCAAAACATAATTAGAGCGCTCAAGCATTATGTCAATCGAACGTCCCTGTCAGACTGGGATGAGTTCATTCCTGAGGTGATGAGCGCAATCAATTCAGCGTATAACGTAACTTTGCAGGATTCACCTCATTTTTGTCTCTTTGGATTTGATAAGTCACATCCTGCGACCCATTCTTTAGATGTGGCTAGCCCAATTTATAACTTCGATGACTACTATCGTGCTGCCATTCCACGTTTTGCTGAAATTAGAAATTATTTACGTATTCATATTGATAGAGCAGCCGACGAATGTCTGTCGCAGGCGAACAAAAAGAGGGTTCATCGAACCTTGCAAGTCGTACGCGCTGTTACATCCGGCACATGCCCCGAGAAAATGGCTTTCGCAAGCTCAGGCCAACTTTTGACGGACCCTATACGGTTTTGAGCCCCGTCACAAACAAACGCTATCTCGTACAAAACGCTGCAAACGAACAACGTCGAGAAGTCCATATTGACAACATCCTGAGCTGTCGTGAATAACAGAAGATTAAATACAGTACGAATCATGCTTGGTCTCCGGTGTTTGCTCACAGCAACATCCTTTCCAACAAGATATGAGATGCACACAGTGCAGCTCTTTAAAAGCCTGAAAAAAAATTCTTTTGTTCAATGTTTAATTTTTTTAAAGCATCAATTATACTCCCGGATTTTTGACCTAGATTCAATCTAGGGACAACAGGATTCATAGCAAATATAAGGTGAGGATCCAGTGGTATCGTTTCCACTGTCCATTCTGTCTTTCGTGTGTGCTGTTCTAACCGCCCTTCAGCAAAGGTGACTATTTTCGAGTTATAATGTACTGTATTGTGTTATCTCAAGTGTTCAGTGTAGTATGTTCAGTTTTCATTTGCAATAATTTAGTAATGTAAATGTGTGATCTAGGAACTATGGTTCTATTAGCACAATTGTAGTGACATCTGATCAATGTCCCTACACTTGTCTCTAATGGATTCAATTTTTCGATGAGCATGTCTAAAATATTATTAAAATTTAGGTAACCTAAGCTACTTGACTTTTGGTTCATTGACTTTGTGTGTTACATTATCGTGGTGTATTTCCATGTACTTTGTTTTCTAAAGTATCTAATAATTTTGTAACCATTGTAACCGAAAGTGTTAGTATTTTTGCGGTAGTGTTGCGTATTACTATTGCGTTATTATTACCATTATTGTTGTGTTGAACAAATTATTGTTGCGAGACGTGTAACCGATTAATATTGCACGTCTGTAATTGTTTTTTTCTCACTTTTTTTCTATAATCCCTTGGCGTTGTGTAGAGTCTTGTAACTCTTAAGTTGTTGGTGATTTTTTTTTTTTGCTCTGCGTTTTTCGAACTTGTAACCGTATGTGCATACTATTTTATCTGCCATTCTGTAACCACGCGTAGAATTGGACTCTATTAATTCTGTTCTGATGTTTAACTACGAAGCTTGATGCTTGCTTGTGTTTAAGTGCGTAAAAAATGTTTCCCATTGTGGCGAGGTTATGTTGATATATTACCCAAACCGAGGACGGTTCTTCCGCATGGGGGGCCTTCTGTCAGTAGACCAAGTTCAAGGTGGCTGTTTCACGGTCACCGGACGCGAGCCATAGATATGACCGAGTATATAAAGCAAGGTCGCCCATAGCTTTGTGTTCCTACGGTCGCTACCATTTGACTCACTTGTGTCGGGTGTGTGACACCCTTACGGATTGGAGAGAATAAAGCAACCTCTGGAATAACGTTTCATAGCCTTCCTGTACCAGTAGAATATATATATCTCAGAGAAAGGAGATAAACGTAATAGAGAGAATATACGAAGTAACGAGAAGACGAGTGGATCCACTATAAAGATAACTGACGATAATCCCTGTCACCGGGAACCTGACGGCAGAATTCAGAATGAGAAATGCAGACCCTTTTGTAAGTAAGTGCCGCTCTAGAATATGGTCACTGCAGCGTTGCGGTAGTCGTTCCTTGCATGCACGTTAAGTACTTCGTCGTTTAGCTAGTCGCACACGCCATTGCAAATTCATTCGCTCGTACTGACAGTTTTCTGAGCGCGTAAGAAATGCCTCGATGTAATGAAAATCCCCATGTTGTCTTGCGTTTGTTAGATGTAAAAGACGTAGAGCTCGTACGCAGATTAGTGATGTGTGTGGAGAATGTGCTACGACTGCTGAAATGGTAGGGAAATGGGCAACGACGATGTGGGCAACCTATTTCATTAATAATCTGGCGCTCACATCGTCATTAAAGTCACTAAAAAACTTAGGGATAACTGATATTATATGATTCCATCAATATCTAAAGAATTTCTTAAATCTTTAAGAAGTGTCCTGTTTTAAGTTTTGCAGAACCCTCACAGTATCGGCGACGCCAAAACGACCATATTAGGTGGTTATCAAGTTAGGCGACAGATATGTATGAGGGTGAAAATTAAGTTTCTCGTGAGATGCCATAAATGTCTTATTATAAGTGTAAGTTATATTGTGACGCGAATATTGATAGCATGTGTTCAAACCGGTATAAATGTTCCATCAATGATGCAAGAAAAATTTAACCGTCTTGATTTAGATATCGACGAAGAAAAACTCAGTCTCGTATGATCTGCCACCCTAATTTGTTGTGTTTTCTCATATCTAGCAAGTGTTGTTAAATTATTAAAGCTTATTTAATACATTGTTTCAGATATAATAATGCTCAATACGTCATTAATATTTGATCGTATTTAACGGGAGGTACTGAAATGTGTATCTTGATATCATTTTAAACAAAGCCAAGAAGTAACTTTGAATTTTGATTGATACTAAAACGAACAATGTCCCGTAAATCTCACAATTCAATATAAAAAATGTGTACATATATATGGTTACTATCATAGGGAGCAATATACGTTCACAAATCTATAATTTTTAATATCTACTCATTAATAAAAGGGTGAAAATAGAAACTGCATTTGCTGGCAGCTTGCTTCAACCTAAAAGATCTGAGAGATTGGTTAAAAAATTGAAAACTATGTTTACCGACGTAGTAAAACGTAAAAACCATTTCCGTACACGTCCGTCCCGACCCCTATAAATTTCGTTAGTAAATAATTTAGTGGCTCTCTTATTTGTATGAAACTTAAAATTACGACCAAAAATTGATTCATAACATGTATTACCTCATTATTTTTATCGTAAGGAAGTATTGAATTTATCACAGACTTTTTGAGGATTATAGAGTTACAAAATGCACTTGTCTTCAATTGCTAATTTGGATTAAGATGCAGAAGGATGACTTGTTTTACTTAAAACACCGAAACATCTTCCATGTCGATCAAGTTACTTTTAGTGTACATGCACGCAGGAAAGGGAAGAGAACAGCAGAATGACCTGGTCTCCAGAGAGCTGTACTGTAAAACATCGAGCTCTGAAGCCTCTGCAAGACCCAGCCTCAGTCGGGCCAAGTTAGTCGTGTTGGAGCCGGGGACCAGCCTTAGCTTTGCTAATTAGACTGAAAGCCTCGCCATAAACAAACGCTCCAACTTTAATTACTTTGCATGCATTTCTCAAAATTTATTACCTACTTCAAACTGGCGGTACCTTGTTAACTCAGAAGTCACTGGATATTTATAAAAAATGTCAAAGTTTCCATGCATGTGCAAGGTTAGAATGACTACATAGTATCACACATCACAGACGAACGTCTGACGTAAGGGATAGTTGGGGGCAAACAGGCAGCAATAAAATATACAAAACTAATTCCATAATGGTAGCTACGGTAAAAGTTAGCTAAACGGGTCAGAAATGTGCGGCCACTTTATCACCTATCTAGTCTTTTAAAGCTAACCTTAGAATTTCCCGGCGAAGGCTGGTCTCTGGGATGTGTTTCATGCTTGATATTAAGACGCTATAAATGAACCCGATGATGGTAATGATTCGAGTTTCGTCAACGAGCTTTATTTCACAGCTCTAATGACCTGGAAGAATATGGATAGCAGCTTCTTTCATTTAAACTTAGTGAAATACCTTGTCAGATACTGACTTCACAATAGAATACAGTACATTTTGAGCAAACATAGTTCGATACAGAACAGAGTTTTTTGCCCGTAAAATATTCCAACAACTATAAAGAGAGATCTGCTAACTCAGAATTCGATTTTAGATGTAGCGATATTTGATTGAAGAACCTAGATCTCGAACTGGTAAAGTTGGAACAGATACCTTAACCCCAATGTACAGAGTAACAAATTCCAATTAGTCTTCCTTAATGTTTACTCTTCGATGAGACACTTCCAAATTGAAAAATTTGTGTTACGTCGTGTTAAAAAAAATTTATACGTTCTCTGCGTGTTTTTTTC
The DNA here is from genome assembly GCA_006783055.1 of Trinorchestia longiramus. Taxonomy (NCBI): domain Eukaryota; kingdom Metazoa; phylum Arthropoda; class Malacostraca; order Amphipoda; family Talitridae; genus Trinorchestia; species Trinorchestia longiramus. The sequence continues at coordinate 280,632 of VCRD01000412.1, read as the reverse complement.
AGAATTTGTGTTAAATTTGTTATATTCCTAAAAAACCATCACTAAATTCTTAAGGATAGAGAAATATTTAGATAGAAATTTTTAGTATTTTTCCCACCTGTTCGACAAAAAAACGACAACAAGTTTACATTCATGTATTCTACTTTGTTTCAGGTTGCGTAACATCCCTAAAGAACTCCAAAGAGTCAAGTATTCTTTCCTTCCTCGACAGTCATTGTAAAGGAGGAACCACGTACACCGAGTGTGACGAGGCGCGTGAAGAACCATGAGCTGCTCTGGCCACAGACACAACCCTCTCAGGGGCAGCGTCCCCTTGAAGTTGGGACTCCTTGGAGGAACAAGAAGACTTACTCCAAGACGGGGCTGGTGCATCAGCATAAGGTGGTTCATCCTGCTGGCTCGAGTGCCGTGTTGTGTGCGCAGACGGCGGCAGGGTCGAAAGGACGCAACCCGAGTTACGCACTACCTCTTTACAGTCAGAAGCTTCAAGTGTGTCCGCCTCCTACAGAAATAGCTCCCTGCACGTGCTCTGCCATATCCAAAGGTAACTACTTACGAGCTGTGCTTGTTAGTCAAATTTAACTTTAGTGATAGTTTGAATTTGAGAATCGATTAAAATAAATTACTTCGGTTACACCGAAACGCGACTTTTTAGAAGTTACGTAACTTTTTAAGATCAATTCTTAAGTGGATAGCAATGGGGTTGATGGAGTATGTTAACAAGTTTTTGTATGAAAAATTAAAAGTCAGACTAGGAAATTTCGTTAAGCTCAAAATTATTGGCACTTGCTAGTGCTGCATGTTAGAACTTTGAATATTTTTCAAATCATCAGCCTTTTGAACACAATGTTTTTGTTGATATCAAGTGCCCGAAAATGTTCGAGCAGTTTTTTGAGTCCCATTTTTTCCCTATTTTTTCGAACCCATGGTAAAACTGTGAGAACAGTATTTAACACAACCTTAAGACATTCGTACCTTCAGTCTGATTTTTTTCAATATGAATGCCTCAAGTATGATAGGATAAAGAGCTGAACTGTAAGGATATGTACCAGTAAGTATCAAAGGACCGAACTGTGAATTTTAAGAACCGAAAAGATAGTAGGTAAAGAACCTAACCATGAGATACGAGTGCACTTCCTTTCGCCTGTATGATGCTGCGGATAGTGACAGAAAACTGTGTTCAATTCCTATGACTATGAAAAAGTAGTAAAATTAAGTTTTTGTTGGATGTCACTAGGTCTTGGTTAACGGTTTAGGTGTCTGCAGTCTTCAAAATCGAATAAAAAATTTTAGAGAAAAGTTTTTCCAAGTTCTCTCCAAATGTAATATCTAGAAATTATACCCCGAAGATTTACCATTTCTTCCAGCAGCTTACTAAAACATTTCTACATACTGTATATGTATGTATAAAAAATAATAATAAATGTTTGTTTTAATTCTAAAGTACAGGAATTTATACGCATGAATTCGAATTAAGGAGCTACCTTTAAATCCTATCTTTTTATCTAATATCTTATCCATGTGGAATTAAAATATCGTTCTGTGATGACGTGCAGGCCTAGAGATCGTGTGTGACCACTCAAACGAAGACCATATTCGCAACACACTGAATGTTCTCAAACACAACAGCATATCCGTGTACTGGATGAGGTTCCGCAACTGCAAACTGCCCCGCGTGTCCGACTTCATCTTCATGGGCTTGGATGTGATCCACTTGAACATCATTAGGAGCAACGTCAGTGTCATAGAATCCTCATCGTTGTCTGCCCTTGGAAAATCTCTTGAAAGTTTGGACCTCGCAAGCAACCTTCTGCAAGCCGTGAGTCGAGGATGTTTCATTTATCCCTTCAAATTTAGAAAAGTGCATGCAATTAGCATAAGAATAGTCCTAGACTTCCACAGAAAACTCGGTTAACAAGCCCACGCTATGCTATTATGTAGGATGCAGCATCGAAAAAGTCTTGCGATTATTCTTAGGGTGGTTATTTAATTTTTATTCCTAGTGTTTTTCTCGACGCTGTGCCACAAATATCGTTCTTATCGTTCTACAGATTAATTTCACTTAGAGTAGCAAACGTTCGCTTACAATATCACATCAAGATATCAAAATAAATTATATTTTTGGCCACGGAAATTAACGATGCAACTGGACACGGCATACTGAGTTGATATTAAACCGTTTGTGTAAAATGTTACGAATCTAAATCAAAAGTGAAACTAACGGAAGATTTCTTTGGATCTATTGTATCAAATAATGTCATTAGTCTTCATTAAAGTCATTAGCCCTTGTATAGCCCAACAGTGCGAGTTCAAGTCGCACCAATTATGGTGCGAATTATTAATTCAAAGAGATTCAGAATTATTAATTCCGTTCTTTCTTGAGTCCCCCAAAGCATAAAGCATATCAAAGGAGAATCATTCAAAACACGTTGGCAATTTGGCGTACAGTTCGCGAATTTTAAAATGACCGCACAACATTTACTTCTCGACCTCATTAAGAGGAGGGGGCTTCTCAACCGTGCTTCACCACCTGCAATAGCAACATACAAGCTTTGAAAATTAAAGAGAAATGGGTTTTCTTTCTTCAAATACGTGGTAAAGTAGGCAAAGCAATAAGGCAGTTGAGCGCTGCCTCCGCGACGACTGAGAGAGGCAGGAGGCGGTCGAGATGCCATCCTACCTCCATCCTCCAACACGCACTTGTTTATTCAGGTCTTGAGGCCTTGAGTGGATTAACAAAAGTGTGTCAAGATTTTGCGTTCTTCGCCCAGTTTTCAAGACTGTAAGCCACTCAAGTTCTCACGCTGTGCACCAAGAGTTGTTTCATATGCGAGAGTCTCAGGAAAGTACTCTTGAACTGCATCCTCACACGGGAGCGTCACCTGGCGAGTGTTAGGTGTAAAAGTGTGAGAGCTTCGTTATAATAACTGTCTATTTTACTGCAACTAGTTGCCAAGCTCCATTTGACTTCGTTATTGTGAAGGTAGAAACAATTTGCACAAAACCACACGTCAGGAAATGCTAAAGTTGCCACTCATCTTCTTGGTTATGCACTTTCGAATTTTTAGTGATAACATTAGCTAATTTTTAGTCGAAAGATAGTATCATAAATATATTTACCATATTTATGGAGCATAAGATTTTTTACCTTCATGAAGTGTGATCTATTGTTAAGTGTCTGTTACTATTGCTGAATGCTGTCCACCTTCAAACGAGTTTGAAACGGTCGCTTATTTCTTGTAGTAGAATCCAACTAATTGAGGTTTGAATGAGGAAAAGATACTGACGACAGTTCCTAAGCATCACGTGTCGTAATTTGCTACCCTTATTTAAATCTTTATACATCATCTTGAATTTCTGTTGTCACTATTAACATTTACAGCTTCCAATGAATAATTTGTAGTATATAAAGCTATATATTTGTTGAAGTATCTTCACTTCATAATACTCGATGAGCATTTTCTGGAAAATCAATTAACTCCTGCTTAAAAGTTTTTTTTGTTTTGTCTGAAACATGATATTAGCAAGAGCGTGCATTTCTCTGACCGCATTTTTAGAATAATAGAAAATATGGCCCTGGCAAGACCTAATATTTGTTTCCGAACTTGACTCCAGATTCCGTCATCAGCACTGAGGGGCCAGGAAACACTGACGTTCCTGAACCTGAACTACAACCGCATCTCCAACCTGCCGGAGTCCGCTTTTGCGGGCATGACTGTCCTGCAGCGGCTCACTCTCTACGAGAACCGCATCAAAGACATCCACCACAATGCTTTCAAGGGAATACCAAGGTATAATACCGAATTGTCTCTACGAATATTCATCTCTGCTGATTATTCTGATAATAATATAAATAGGATCTTGTAGGGCTCAGAATATACTGCTTTGTGGATGGAACTCGTCTTATGGACGGCACTAATAAGAGACCATTTAACTGGGTACAGCGTCCATCCATGCAGTACTCTCCCGGTGCGAGTACAATTTCTCTCGGAGTTAAGTCGCTCTAAAATTAATCCTTTTTCATTCGTTGATTTGTGAGACAACTTTGAGAGACATAATATACCATTTTAATGTAGTAGGGATTAAATCATTAATTATAATAAGACGTCTTCTAGTTTGACTGGCATGTCGTTTCTGTAGAAATGAGAAAAACTTATTTGAATAATTTTATAAGTATTCATCTACGATATGCTGACACAATAAATAAATAAATAAAATGAACGCTTGCTCTCCTCACCCTTCCTTCAGCTCACTTTCAAGAATAGTGTGCCAATTTATATGTATGGGAAATGCGTTAAAAAATAGAAAAAAGTTCATTAGATAATGTATTTTTCCTTTGTGATAAATGATCAGTGTTCTACAGTGCAACATCCTCCACATAAATACTGTACCTCATCGTTCACATATGAACATTATCGAAGTTTTTGAACGGCATAGCTCGGCTCTATAACGATATTATTATTTGTATTCATAAAATTTAAGTACTTATACGAAATGTTCTTCAATTTTCATCCTAGCCAAATCCTTTTATAAAGAAACCTGTATGTGGGTGACGACAACGGTCTATAAACTCGTGTTAATTAATCCTTGCTTTCCTGCTAAGATTAACGCTGTTGAATTTGGGCAATAACCTGTTGGAAAACATTCCATCGGACGGCTTCCACCCTCTCGTCAACTTGGAAGTCCTGGACATTCACGAGAATCTCATCAAGCACATTCCTGACGCTGCATTTAAAGGTAACTTCGGGACCACCGGTAGCGCTTCATTAGTAGAGTGCGACAAATTTTCTGACGCATTTGTACGTTTAATGAAACTAAAGTGAAAGATAAATCGATAAAGGTGTTGTTGTTTTCAAACTGGACATGTAATATAGTTTTGCTTTATATTGTTTTGTTTTCAGTTTCGTCCGCACATTTTCTCTTTATCGGCCTATTTTATCTTTTATTTGATCTAGAAATGTATCTAATCCTTTTGTTACACTTTGATTTTAAGACTATCATGTACGAATGCCTCAATATGTTTCAAACTTCTTTTGATTGTAACTCGTTATAGGTAAATGTCAATCAAGTTAATATATCTTTTTTTGTGATATCACTTAATCCTTCGATTATGTTCAGACTGTATTAATGTGCTGTACCAATATGCTATACCAATATGCGTCTTGTGTATTGATGAAAACCTTCAAAATTTTTAGCCACAAGTCAAGAACAACTCATAGATTCAACTAATATCATTTTCATAACATTAATTTTCGAGCAAGTTTCAGCAACTCCCCCATGTTTTTTAGTAGCTTTTTAGTGTCACGAGTTTAGAGTCACCACTTTAGGGAACGTGTTATTTTCTGTAGCGATTTTTTCGTGAGTGAGGTTCTTCCAGGGAAGTGATACGATCGGTTTCGTAGCTTGCAGATTTATTATTTGACACGATCAAAATCAGTAGAAGTTAAAGCGGAGATCAAGGACCGAAATTGAGAAATTTGTAGACTGAGACTGGAACTGAACTGAACTGAACCTGAAACCGAAACTGAAACCCGTCAGAGAGACTGAAAGCGCGAATAAGATTACTGTACACTGAGGAACAGTTGTGAAGGAACTGACGGGCACTTAGCCTATAGGCTCGTGGTTGACTATGGTGTTCTACAAACGAGAGTTACAATTTGGAGTTGGAACTACGATTGAATTTTTAACTTTAAAATACTAGTTTCAAATGACGTGAAATACGTATAAAAATTAACTCTAAAATATGACTAAATTTAATATTATTTAATACTAAAATATTCACGATATTTTAGCGGCCCTACAGCTTCATTCCACACAAAGTCCTGTTGGCCAATAAACATACAGAGACAATTTCTTAGTATCTTATAAGTTTCAAAACAACTTCTAAGTCTCATAAAATTTCTTGGTCTTCATATCTCACAAACCATAGTGGGGAGATGAGAAAGTTTTATGGTTTTACTAAGACATTGCATTTGTGTTATACGGTAACACTCATGTGCATGTGGGTGTCAAAGTATGCAACTCATTTCTGAATATCGTAAAAAGTTTATTTTAATTTTGATTGCCTAATCGAAACGACTTTACGATAAGCCGAAGAGTTTTACTACTGGAATTATTATTTTTTCGATATTTTAAACAGAAGTTAATAATAAAATGCAAAACTTAATGCGAGAAAATTTCAGTAATCAAATTTTATATTCATTTACTTCAACAAAACGAAAAGGTTTGCATTTATTCCTGTGAGCGGGAGGCGTAACTTCAGCATGTTGAGGTCAGTTAAATAAAAGGGGAGAATATTCTTCATCAAAGTACTCGTAGATAATTATTGATAATAACATGCACCTGCGAGCGATACAAATTGCCGAAGCTCCGCTGAACAATTAAAATCTGTTGAACTTATCGACTGAAGAAAAATATCTTATTAAAATTTCTCCAACAATAAATGAATTTCTGTGGAGATACTTAATGAATATCTCCAATAAACATCTGTAACACGAAATAGAATACACACACACGGGACTCATTCAAATGCCAATTAATATTGTTTTCTGACCACCAGCTTTCTGTAGGTACTGTAACATTCAAATGCTATGACGATGTTCAGCTGTTTTTGGTCTCACTGATTATGATACACAATCCTTTTGTTAGAAATTAGGGAAAATGTGAACCTAATGGGAATGTCTTGAATTACATTTCATGTTTAGTGGTCGAAATAGTTATCCTACAATTCTTTTATTTGAATCTTAAATGGTTGCGTATTTTAAATTTGTGGTGATATTCTGTAAATGTATATTGCCAGCCAAAATAACATGGATTCACTCATAATTTGATGGATTCGTTTTGTCAAGATGTGTTGTTTTTTTAAAGTAGTAACCTATCATCCAATTCCATCTAGTGATCAGAACATTTAGAACATCTGAAGAGAATGACTTTTTATGAAGTAATACCAATCTGTACCTAAATATTAAACTGGTATTGGTTCTTCCCAGAGTCAGTCATCTAATTTTTAAGCCTAAGGAGGGGAGCGGTAAAGTGTTCAAAACACACTTTCTATACAGGGTGTCCTACAAAAAAGAGGCCCGAAATTTTAATTTATATAACTTTAAATCTATTGCATATAATTCGGTTCTGTAAAAGTATTTTTTGAATACAGCTTTTGTCTATCAATGTTAGAAATTTCATTTAATTATCTCTCATGGTATTCGTACAGTAGCAATTTCACACTGCCTACGAAAAGCCTTTTTGCGCAAGGGTAAAAGAGCTTAAAATTAGATTTCAGATAACATTTATTTTATTAGAACAAGTATGATTTAATCCTTTTAATTCATTTATAGTAAAATGATTCGATGATGAAAAATAAATATTTGGAATTATTTCTCTAAGGCCCATTTCCTTCCACGTGTCTTCCATTCCTATCAAAGCATAATTGAGCTCTCGATCTCTTTGCTCTTATGGCTCTCTTGATCATTTCTGGATTATTTTTGAGCACATTTACTTCATGCTTTATTTTTTCACGCAACTGGTTTATGTTTTCCGGAGGCCTGCAGTAGACTTTATTCTTCAAATATCCCCATAGAAAATAGTCGCAGGGAGTTAAATCCGGGGATCTGGGTGGCCATTCAATATCATGACTTAATGCTACAATGCGGGTGCCAAAATGCTCTCTTAACCGTTCTTAACTTTAAAGCTATTGCATATAATTCGGTTCTGTAAAAAATATTTTGTTAATACACTTACATACATGTATCAGAGCTACAACTGTCATGACAGACTAACTATGAAAATGGGAGCATTAATGTAAACTGTCCTTTGCTAAGTGATATCAAATAACCACCTTGAAATAACCCTTCATCATGCAGCTAACAACGGAGCAACGAGTGTTTGTCGTAACAACCTAGGTTCGAACTGGAAGTATTAAACCAGTACAACATTTATTTGCAGAATGCTTTCCAGACAGACGTTCGCCATGCAAGTCTGTAATTCAGAATAATGTCAGGAAATACCAAACAAAAGGTACTTGCTTGAATCTTAACAAATGCTGTTCCGGTAGAAGGAAAACTGTGAGAACTGAAGAAAACACTGAAATGGTTCGGACAATAATTCAAGAAAACGAAACCGTATAATGCAGAAAAAATAACTCGCAGTTGTGAAAATCATCATTTAACTGGATTGTTAAAAGAGATTTAAAATGGTATCCATACAAGATGCATTTAAGACACCAACTCACTGACAATGATTATGTTCGTCGTGAAAATTTCGTAAGATGGTTTCTTCGGAAACCTGATCGATTTATTGATAACATTATTATTGGCGATGAGGCAGCTTTTTTCATGAATGGCGAAGTTAATAATCATAATGTCAGGAAATATGCGCCGCAAAACAACTCACCGGAATAGAACTTTGAAAAAAGTATTTGTCAGGTTAAACTGATCTTTAGATTGGCTTATGCGGAAATGGCTCTCTCGTTGGCCCATTGTTTTATGATAATAACCTCACTGGTGTTGCTTATCTGGATTTGATCAACGAAGCAATACTCCCTGAACTCCGCCACATTTACGCAAATCGATTTAACAGGCTCTGGTGGTTTCAGCATGGTGCTCCTGCACATCGTTTACTCGTTGTCAAAGAACGGTTAAGAGAGCTTTTTGGCCCCCGCATTGTAGCATTGAGTCATGATATTGAATGGCCACCAAGATCCCCGGACTTAACTCCCTGCGACTATTTTCTATGGGGATATTTGAAGAATAAAGTCTACTGCAGGCCTCCGGAAAACATAAACCAGTTGCGTGAAAAAATAAAGCATGAAGTAAATTTGCTCAAAAATAATTCAGAAATGATCAAGAGAGCCATGAGAGCAATGAGATCGAGAGCTCAATTATGCTTTGATAAGAATGGAAGACATGTGGAAGGAAATGGGCCTTAGAGAAATAATTCCAAATATTTATTTTTTATCATCGAATCATTTTACTATAAATGAATTAAAAGGATTAAATCATATTTGTTATACTAAAATAAATGTTATCTGAAATCTAATTTTAAGCTCTTTTACCCTTGCGCAAAAAGGTTTTTCCGTAGGCAGTGTGAAATTGCTACTGTACGCATACCATGAGAGATAATTAAATAAAATTTCTAACATTGATAGACAAAAGCTGTATCCAAAAAAAATATTTATACAGAACCGAATTATATGCAATAGATTTAAAGTTATATAAATTAAAATTTCGGGCCTCTTTTTTGTGGGACACCCTGTATTGTCAGTAATTTAGATTTGAATGCATAAATATTTTATTGGCGGTAAACAATTGCTTAGAAGTGTTTAGGTTAGTGGGCAACTCGAACTGTAATGCGTGCATCCTGGTCAGGTCTGTCGAAGCTGGACATACTGAACCTGGAGGACAACCGCATCGAAATGATCCAAGACAACCTGTTCCACGACCTATCAATGCTCAACTCGCTTAACATCAAGCACAACAAGATCGTCAACATCAGTGACAATGCCTTCAATGGACTCGAAAGTGAGTAATTACAACAACCACCTCATAGTAAACGGACATCTATAAGACTTTAATTTTATCCTATGCTTGCAGTCTTTTTCGACATTAAGTTTATGGATTTTGTAATAAGTACACGAGCAGAATAGTAGCGTTTTAAATCGATATCTTTAGATTCTAAATATGTTTAAAATCATAACATTTGAAAGCTTCGAAACAATCAAAAGTCAAAACACAAACGGCTTTCAACTTAGGCGCCAGTAGCAGTTCCCCCCATTGTTTTGCCTACAAAAGTGACTTTAAAAAGCTGGCATTATTAATAAAATAAAGTTTTAGTTTGTACTCAAATGCAGTTATAAACACCAAAAAACGTTTGTTCTTTAATTCGGTTAAGTGACAATAACATCAATATGCTGGTTTAGTGTTTACTAATATCGAGGCACAGGTGAGTTGGCTGGTAAAGCACTTTTAATGCAACAAAAGAGTCAATCTGAATAGTGAACTTACATATTCACCCTGGTTTAGAAGGCAATGTAATGACAGCAAAGCAACGTGAATAATTAGGCGTAGCTTTAATGTGGGTTGTCATCTGCGTATTGGGCTGTTATTCCTGACTACTTTTAAAGAAGGTCAATGATAACAAATTTATAGTGGCCAATTTGTAGCAATTAACCATTCTAATGTGATGTGATGCAGCAAATCTGGGCTTGCTGGAGCTTGGAAACAACCTCCTGGACCACATTCCCAGTCACGCGCTCCGCCCCCTGCGCAGCCTCCGCCGACTGGACCTCGACTCGAACGCCATCAAGGAGATACAAGAAGATGTCTTCCACGGATACGGAGACACCCTTAAGTACATCGTGCTTGATAAGAACCAGTGAGTTCATGTTCTCCAAATTATCTATCACGTACAGCCTTTTGTGATTGAAAATGCATACATTTTACTGTGTTTCAAAGAGAATGAATCAGCAGAGAACTTAACCGTAGTTTGTACCTTTTCTCTGAAATATATCAGATTTGTTGAAAAATAATGTGAGGTGTATTTAACTTCTTTTGATCTTAGCCCTTGAGCTCTGCTTGATGATGCACAATTTCTTTCTCTTTCAAAAATAAGGTTAAACATACTCCCTTTACTTTTGCACTCTTACCTACCCGTCTTTTCTATATCATACCCTTATCATTGTTCTGTTAATGATTCTATTGATAATAGTCATCGCAAAAGAACATTCACAAAAACTTTAGTAAGATTTAAGTTTTCAATGACAACTTTAAGAACGAATTGAAATTATCAGGTTGGTGTAAAAGTTGTTGCCAATTTTGAAGAGATGAAGTCAAAATTATCTAAATTGATATTATGTCTATTTCTATTGCTGATTTATAATATCATGAGTAATTTGAACCTCTTTCTTTTAGACTATTAAGGAATCACTCATATTTTTCTGCATTATTTGCACCTATGTTCAACCCAACTAAAGAACACATCAGACACGCTCTACTCTACGAGTTTCATAGAGGTTTCAGTGCAAGTGCTGCAGCACAAAACGTTCAAAGTGCATATGGAAATAATGCTGTGAAGGAGAGAACTTGCAGATGGTAAATTTTCCGTTTTCATAAAGGAAATTTCAATTTGAAAGACGAGGTTAGAGGTGGTCGCCCATAAAGGCTTGATTTGGAGTTGTTGGAAGCCGCTGTTACCGAAAATTTGACAGTAACCTCGAGGGAACTGCCAAACCAATTTGATGTAACCTATACAATTGTGGTACGCCAACTGAAACAAATGGGAAAGGTTTCAGTATTCGGAATATGGGTTCCGCACAACGTGTTTCTTGTTGCGAATCTTTGCTTTGATTGCAACTTGATTGGGAACTTGATTGGGAGGTTTTACCCCATCCTGCATATTCTCCCGACCTCGCTCCTTCTGATTATCACTCATTTCGAGGATTACAGAACCATTTAAATGACCTTAGGTTGACATCACGGGAAGAGATTAAAAATGAGTTGTATTCATATTTCGCATCCAAAACCTTAGGAATTGTACAAACGAGGCATATATAAACTCGTTGACAGATGGAATCAGGTCATAGATCCCAAGGATGTCATTGTTATGAATAAATTCTTCAAAAAATAACTATTTATTCATTCTCAAAATTGAGCTTACAAATTGGAAAAAACTTTTACACCAACCTGATATGTTCATCGCTCTGTTGGTAATAGCACCGGGGTGCCTGAGCAATATTTTTATTCCAGGGTGCCAGGCTAATCTAATTAGGAAGCTCGCACCCTCTTGGCAGCTCAGTTGTTCTACAGGGTGTCCGCCAGCGTGACGTTGGTCTCTTTATTTTTGAGCTGGAACTATCCATTGTTTCGTAGATTTGAGTATATTTGAGCCATGATCTTTGTAAAAAATGTATCTTGGCGTCGTCTTCATTCATCAAGCCGATCGCGAAGGAGGTTACAAATCTCTTCTTATTAGAATACGTTTCATCCATGCAAATCTATCTTCAAATATCTCTTAGGAAGTACTGAACTATTTGTCGTGTGCACTTCATCATCTGCTGGCTACACCCCAGCTCCTGTGAATTATTCGTACATCTCTGGTTAGGTGCAGGGTATCAAAAAACAAGGTGCTCACTCTTTCACTGCCCACTACTAGGGGAAACTAAAAAAGAAGGAGAAATTTGAAGTTTTATTTTATTGCATTCAATTCTTTTACATATAATATTTTCTTCAATTTCCTTTATTATAGTTCTATTTATGTCGATAAGCACCTAAAAAAATATACGAGTAACGGGCAATCAAAGAGCAACTACAATTTTTTAAGGCATCCTGTATTTCTCATCATGAAATTGTCAGTACCATTATTTCTGAATAAAAGGAATTCTATGTGAATTTTAAATAGAACTTCCAAGGCGATGGTTTAGCCTATAGAGGAAATCTCTGATAGTAATGGCAACTCAGTTGTGTAAAGAATCCGAATATGACGAGCATGATAAAAATGGGTGTACAATATTTACTAATATATCACAATATTTTGTACACTGCCTATAGGTTGCAACTATGGAATGACAACATTAAACTCTGTCATCCCCAGCATCATGTCCATCCCTCCCCTGGCGTTCGCTAACCTGCACTCGCTGGAATGGCTGAAAATTGCCCACAACGAGATCACTAACTTACTGGAGGACACCGTCCAGCCCGTTCTTGACACTCTCAGGGTGCTCGACATCTCAAGTGAGTTCTCGCCATATGGTGCCCTGCATTCGTTTGTCAGTCCAATTTCATGAGCAGTAATGCTTTCTTTTTTATTACATATTTGTTTTTGCGTCTTCAAAGTAATCCTCTATTTTTATCTTATATTTCGTTTTCACCACCACGCAGCATCAGTTTATTATATTTCTGTCTGGTCGTCTTCTATCCATGTGTTTATCATACAAGTGTACAGGCATACTCTTTGTGTATAGTTCATTGATTTTTAATTTCTGTATTCATGTTTTGGGGTAAAACTTCCCTCGAATAATCGCCACCTAAACATTAATTCCATTCTATTCATAATCGCATATTCATCAATTAGAGTATAATTTTATGTGCTTTCAAATTAATTGCAAGTGAATAGCTAATGAATTGCATATATATGGCTTATAGAATCTAAACAAGCTTGGATTCTGCAGATAAATTACCTGTCCTTCAAATATTTTTCATGACGTAAATTTGTAGCGTAACTTTTTCCACATGTTAACCTAGATTAGTGTAACATAAACTCCACAACAAAATCCTCAAAACGTGACAAAATGAACTGAAGAGCTATATTGATTTCATGTGGGTAAAACATAACCTTTCAACATTAAAAAAAACTGAATTTTTTGCCTAATTCGAGGAACCAACATAGCCCCATACATGACGAGTTGTGGATAGCTGTGCTGCTCTAATTTCAAAGTCAAGAAATTTATTCTTCAATCATATAGCCATTGTCAATGGATGGAAACTTTGATGAGAAGCCTTGTTGAATTCAAAATGTGAGAGATATTTTTGTGCTATTTACGCCTGCACTTACTAGAACGTTGATAATTCTGTAACTTCTGAAAACTTTACTGGTATTTGAGTTCCTTTTTCTCCTCGTTCTCCTTATTTAAACGCTAAAACTTGTATTATTCAACTAACAATTATTCGTCTGGATCTGTAAGAACTTTAATTGTGAAAGTATATGCGCAATATTAGCTAATAATATAAGACAATGTTTCATATAATTCGTAAGTAGTTCCAACCAATGAATTATAGCACTATACGATATGAATTTGTATTTTTGCTGTCATCGAGCATAAGGGACTGAATTATAATTACAAGTGCAATAAAATACCAGTAACTCTAGATCATCGTTCTAGTCTACTTTTGAAGTTATGGAATATTTTTGTTACTGGTTGAAATTACCTTCTATTTTATAACTCACTCGTGGGCGAAGCCAGCCTTGATCTCAGTCTCGGTAACCTTCTTGGTCAGACTTTAAGTTTCATTTTGCCTTGCTTTTCTCAAGTGAGAGGTCCTTGGTGTTAATCACACCAGACCCTTTGTCCAGGACTTAAGCGTGCCCCGTAGGATAAATGATGAGGTCGTTGGAAGTTGGCTTTATTGACAAATACGCCGTGATCTGAGAACAAATCACAAATTAAGTTCACAGAACTAATTATTTAACTTAAAATTAAATACTTTAACATATTACTGGCGTCTGAAGTGGCACACATGATTAGCTTCTCGATGTGCATACACTAGAATGTAGCTCAAACATAATACTGGCCATTGAGGCTGACTGAAAACACTGGAAGCTACACTGAATTAGGCTGGTGGCATTTTATTTCACAGTCACAGCTCAAATAACAAGTTGCTGCCACTTGTTTATAAAAGTATAATTTCCTTTTGTAACAAAATTGTCTAAGGAAAATCTTCCACCCAATGTAGAAAAATCATACACTTAAAGCACACTGAATTATATATATAAAAATTGTGTGAGGAATTTTCTTTTCAATGTTGGGTGGTGTGAAAACCTTTTATACCTACATTGAACACATTTTATCTTGTACATCACATTTAACTGCCTGAGTGTCTCTACACAAATGGAATTGCCTTGCAAACTTCTTACTCAAAAATATAGTAAACTACCAAGATTGACATATCAAAGCACGGGAATTGCGTATGAATGCTGCTGTAGACCAGAAATCATTTGTCTACATTAGACACTGTTACACAGAAAAATCCTACGCTTAGAGCACACTCAATAAAGGACACAAAATTGTCTAAGGAACTTTTTTACACAATGTAGAAAAATCATACAC
>VCRD01000412.1:241535-252289 GCA_006783055.1 Trinorchestia longiramus | reverse complement strand
TAAAAGTTGACCAATCAGCGCCTAGACAATTCTGACGTCATGGATGACGTCACCGCCTGAAAACCGTCGTTGGGGTGGTCATTGCTAACCCCCCCATATTATCGTACTTCTCTTTACTGTACTGTGTCTCTCTCAGACTGCTCTTTCGGCAGGCGAAACACGCGGGGCCTGTTCTCCTTATTATAATTACCCCGACAGTTCACAACCCCACACTTGTTCGGTATTGTTAAAACATATAATTAACAATAAACTTTGTAAACAAACAGTATCCACTTAGAAATCCAGCAATGTGCCTCGAAACAAACAACAATGTCCTATTCAAACCGAGCGACAGACTACAACAATGTTCGCACTGTGGTAGTTGGTGACTAACTGAAATCGGACTAACTCCGATAACGAAGTCCACTATATGACCGTACACGTCCTGTTCACAGTAGTCCTTGATTTCCTTTCAAGCGTCAGTCTTGCGTTTGTTAGTTCTTTCGCTAAATTTAGGCGACATCTTTACACTAACATGTGATGGGCATTGCATCGATGAGTTAATTTTAAAATGTAGAATAAATTCACAATGATATTTGAACAACTGACGCAGTGGAGCATCAACGCCCCCTTATGTGCATTTAACGTCCCTTTCATGAAGCAGAGGTACTCAACGCCCCCCAGCGCCTTGGTAACGCCAACAAGGGGGCGTTTTCGCCCACTTTGGGAACCACTGGCTTAGACACTCGTACGTATTGTACATGTGTAGTACAAGGCTCACGTCAGGCATTCATTTGCTTGTCTCTGTTTTCTACACATAAATGAATTTGCCATTTCCAATTTTAATGATCTCAGCAATCGTTAAATTAGTCACACAACTCACAATAGCTAGAACACTGAGTTGGTCTGCTCTAATTTTGAAATTAAGAACCCGTAGGCATTCCTATCAGAACATTAAAGTGATTGCTATTGGAATGAATACTTTGCAAGTAGTACACCATTTTTAAATTATAGTAGTTTTTTAACGATCTGAATTAGGAAATTTAAACTCTAGCCGATGTTCGATACGCCTTAGCAATAAATACCTACCATAGAATAATTTGCAAGTTTTTTCTGAATTTTCAGCTGGAATAAATTGAAATTATATAGAACCTATAGCTTATAGCTCCCTGCCCCCGCTCACTGAGCTTATAACCTGAGCAGCTCCGTTTGTGTCTGACCAAAGCCTTTCGTTTGATGGTGACTCAACGATACCATGCATCCGGTGTCTCTTTTCCATGAGTTTGTGTTGCTTCCTGTCCGCAAACATTCTCTGACTCTCACTATATTCGTACCGAGACGTTCCCCTTCAACTTGGTTGAATAGTTAATGTTCGTTGTAGATTTAGATGCTGTGACGTCCCACAGTTCAATTCTGCCGAGTCCGAACAAATGCCACTACTCATATACGAGACTACCATGAAAACTAAATTTTATCAGTTATACTCATAACTGTGAAGTAACTGAATTTAAAGAAATATAAAATTTTAATCAACTCTAACACGTCAATGTCAATTGAGGACGATGATAAAATTAAATGCGTTAGGATGCTTCATGGCAAAGCCCCTGATTTTAAATGAAAAAGTACATACGCAACACCAATCAAAATACTACATATAAAATGTCCCTGGTGTGTGCGAGTGTTTGTGCGTCAGCCCATGAATCATGCCACTGCCTCTTCCTAAACCCTCTAGGCACTTGTCCCCTTCCCTGCCCATCCTTCCTCCAACCCTCTTACTTCCTCTCTCACTCGCAGCTCTGCCAGTTTTCAATAAAATTCGGTCCACCGATCGCGCAACGCACTCAAGTACTTACGTTTTTATCGATAAATTTTGCAACAATGTTCGAAGATTTATCTTTTAAATTAATTAGACATGTGATGGTCCTCTACCAAACATAGAACACAGCGACCCAATAACTGTAGTGTGGAGGATCCGTGGACCGAGTTGTGAAGCCTTGGATCTCTTCAGCACAACGAACATCTTTCCGTAGCGACCAAATTCTTTGTGAAAATTATCCAAACAGTCGCCCACGAAATGAATAACTGTTCTTAATACATTTTTTTAATTGTTAAATTCAGATTACCAGGCCTCACTTTTCAAAGAATCCAGTGAACACTAACTAAAATATAAGACGGACATCGAGATACTCTCCAATTAATTTTAAGCATGACAAACTCTTGGTAATTTTTTTGAAAGAATAAAATCATGTAGTTTTTCATATAACTTTTAATAATTGCAGTTCGTGTCCAGATTCACGTTCAAAGTTCACTTACAAGTTTTCAAACTGTTGAAAGCTTAGATGAATAAGTGCATGGATGTGTCGTTGTGCTGTTTCGTTAGCTCCATATATAAATAAAGAAGTAGTTAGTAGAGAGAGGGTGGTGGTGATGGATGACTCCAGCCAGCCTCTGGTGGCCGCCTTGTTCTGCTCCACAGCGCTGTGAATCATGTAACGTCAACGGCACCAGAGAGGATGATAGTATCATGGGGGACAGCGAGCCTTCTCCTTCAAATGATCCCAATGAAGTGGAGATAGAGAACCCGCCCCAGGTACATACTGTTTCCGCTGTGTAACATTTACTTTCGAATGTAGGCTTAGCTTTAAGCCGCATCCAAACCTAGAAACGACACGATGGTGAATATAAGTCAGAGTGTACGCTCACTTGTACAATCGCCATTATTCGAGAATCTACATGCTGGAGTTGTAATTCAAGAGTGCATTGCAGTGTTTTATTGAAAAATCGCGAGATTTGCTCAAGACATGGTTAGAGCAGGAGAAATCGTTAACACACGCAAGTTGTGTCTTCAGGTATGAACGCGGCTTTGCGGTGGTCTGGGGTCAGTCCGTGTTCGGTGTAATTTTTATTAGTTTCAGAATTTGATTTCCCATTGCAGTGTTTGAAAGTAACTTTTCCTTCAGTAGTGTTTGATATGACACTGGATATATTAAATGATGAGAAGTGTACAAAATGATATAGACTTTCACCGTTTTGAATAACTATATCATTTGGATAGATGCCAACGTCTTAGCTTTAGGCATATAGATATGTATGTATTTGTTTTGTACGTTTCAAGACGNCATGTGACTCTCATTACAGCAGAAGACCTCTGGTGCTTCAGCCTTGTCAGTGACCACTCACCTCGCCCAGCTGGCATTCCTCGCCCTGTCTGCTTCTGTGGTTCTAGCTTCCTAACTTCACTTCCCTGGATACGCGAGCTTGCACAACCCTACGCCTCTTGGGCGCTCCAGAAAACAATACGAAGTGCATCAATCGTGGCACTTGTATCTATCTTTCGACTGACTGGTGTCCATACTTGAACTTATAAAATGTAAAGTGCATCAGACTTCATCCCGTAAAGAAAGACCAACTCATAGTCCAGACACGGATAAAATGTGAGATTTCTAATTTATTTTATGCATTTTTTAACAATTGACTTCACTTTTTACCAAATTAAGATGTGATGGGGTGCGTTTACAGTCAGATGTGTCGAAAGAGACTGACAGCAACCTATGCACTGCAATCCCCAAAAGAACGATTTATTTTGTCGGTTGTTTCATTTTATATAGTTCTAGTCATTTGGTTCTTTACAACTAAACTTTGGCCCAAATTTGTCGAATAGAGATGGCTAATACCGTGCCGAATTTTGGAGTTTATACAGAATATGTTGAACTTCGGTGGTCCAGTTCTGTTGCACGGAGCTGTATTTAGAATTGCCTTAAGTTCACGATTGCGACACAGGTTTGCCAAATTTTTCATGAGCCTGATAAAAACCTCGTATTGAAAACGTGATGCAAATTTTTTAAAAGAAAATTGCATACAATTTAGCAAAAAATAACATTTTTTCACTCGAAATTTATATTACAAATCAATTGTAAAATACTGAAACATGTTTTTTTGCTATTTTACGTTTCATTCATTTATTCATTGATTTGAGCGGATAATAAACTACTGAGGCTCATTTATTCTATGAATTTCAAGTAGCAGCTCATATTTCATAAAAAATTCTCGTATCCCAAGAAACTTGGCCATAGAATTCACGAGTTTTACTGACGAGATCCTAAAATATGAAGTACTGACGTCTCATTCCACTCCTGTTAATAACCGAGTATTGTCTTCTCTCGGTGTCGCTAGAAGGAATATTCTTCTATACCTACTAGCTAAACAATTTTTTTAAAAGCGTTCCGAACAGCCAGTAGGTGGTTTTTGCTCACAAAACATTCAACATGAACACTGGACAGGCATCCTGATGTCTCACCGTCTTTACCAGCAGTTTTTACTGAGGCAAACTTTGTTGTATTCAACTTCGAAAAAGACGAGCAAAATCTATTTTCTCCTAATGTAGTCATAAGTAACGTAATTAACAGTTTAACACGTTGCCTGCGATTGCTTAGCTGGTGCAAATCTTTACTTTGTACACACAGTCACTAGAAAGCCTTGAAAAAATTATAGAACCTAACCTGAGCGACCCACCGGCGGGTCGTATCGCACTCAACGTGTTAATACCATAACACATTTCAATATTGCCGATGCTTTACCTACGAGAACCATATTTTCATAACAAAATTAGACTCCAACACACAGTCTTCATAGAATTTATCAGATATTGAGTACTTAAGGGCATCAATGGGGTGAATACTTAACTATATTATGCCTTCCCAACACATTCTGAGCTAACTTACATGTTATTCTTAAACAGAACTCAAAATTTCTTTTTACGTTTGCAAAATTATAAATAACGATAAGGGTCTCTCTCTTAATTTACTGTCTTCACGCTGAAAAAAAGTTAAAATGTAAAAGGTAAAGTTCTGAGATTTAAAAAAGCATAAGTCAATAACTTTTGAATACTTGGACAGTACCTTCAGTGCAGTTTTTATCTAGTGTCTTTTATTCTCATGAATTGAAGGTGCATTGAAAGCATTGAATTCAATAAAAAGAGTGAAATTTTATTTTTGTTCACGGTAATTGTTCATCCGAAAATGTATTGTAAACAGAAAACCTCCATCACCAGAAAAAAGACTTTTTTCTTATTCCTCCTCCCTCACCCTGTATAGTTTTTAACTACGGACTGAAAATATGTTACACTTTACACCTAAACATTCAAATTGCAGCCAAGCGTGGTCCACTTCACAGAGAATTGGTGTGTCCGTATTCTTGCCGTTCTTTCACTTATGAAATTTAAATATAAAGATCACGTAGACAATAATCTTTAGAATCGGTTAATTTGAAACGATTTAGATGACACGTTCGAACCAAAGAAAACAGGATGGCTAAAATTTCTGTTGACATTGTTGCAGATTTCGTTAAAGAAACACGGAGATTTTAGCAGTTGCGTACTGTAGAAGAGCTATAATAGGACGCTTAGTCAGCAACAGAGTAAAGTCGATCTACTTTCTTACATAGTCTAGAGTTGGACCATTTCCAGATTCGTAGTTCAATTTCTTAGATACTTGGACACCTACATCAGAAATATTGCTATTCTATGCGAATGTCGATACAGGTTTATAAAACTCTTCGCTCGCTGATAAACTATAGCAATTTTCAGGAAGAATGAAAAACTAGAAAGGAAGTGTGCTTGTGAGTGCAATAGGATCTAGTTCTCTGCCTGGAATGCTCTCAAATATTGAGTGTGGTGGAATCCAGTTTTGAGGACGGCAATGCAACAACGAAGTAGTTGTGCGTGGAGCTGAGAATTTTGCACAAGAAAGGTTTTTCAATTAATTCTTTTGCTAGAAAATTGTTTATATGTAGTCCAGTTTATTCATAAAAATAGAGACAATGTTTTAACACGTTGACTCCGAAGTGGTACGTATGTGGACCACTTAGGTTAGGTTCAGTAATTTTTTAGAGTCCTTCTTGTGACTATGCGTACAAAGTGAAGATTTACACCGGCCAGGCAATCGGAGGCAACGTGTTAAGGATTGGAACAATGAGAGAAAACATTTGTCTTCAAGGCACAAGTCGAAGCTGTTGTTGCCGTGCTCAAAGTTGGATTCTCTTCATGTAATCGAGTGTGAGGTCTTCTCTTGATGTTCATCGTGTTGTGCTGTGATCAAAACGCTAGTAAGTACTTTTGACAGTGTTTCTCCATCCTCCGCCAGTGGAATTTGACATTGAAAAGTTTTTTCAAAATGTCAGTCATTATAACAAGCTCTTTGTTCAGCATGATTTTTTGAGTGTCTATAACAAATTTTGTCTGCAAACAATTTGTTTGAATAACTTGTTCAAAGGTATGGATAGATCCCGACGCCAACCAATTTAAAAATCGATATCTTCAAATGACCATAAAGAAACTTTGCTTAAAATGAATATTGAATTCCATTTCGAAACTGTCGCAACTTATAGTATTTTAATATATGTACTCATCTTGTGGTTCAAATGCTGTACATAGTTGCTGCTTTGATGGAATTTTATTTATCTGAGTGCATATTAATACCTGTTCATCGTTGTTGACAAAGATTAAGTTGAAATGTTATAGCAGTGTAGGAGAGTGTTAAAAGTAGCGTGGTTTTCAGACAGCTTGTACATATTGCTTGCTTTTGTTAGGTTCATAGAAGTATTGCTTAAGTCTACACACACCTACTGCCACTGATTTTAACTGCAGAGTTGAAAGGTACATCAAATTTGTAGCAAGAAGTTTGCATCAATTTATCAAGCATAGATGAACCTTACATTCTGTTTACAATTTATATATTTATATATATATAGGCATGCTGATAACAAAGTATGATGTTTCTTTACTTTGTATAGAATTTAGCCTGTGAATGCAGTGGTTCTGGATGAACACAATAAAAACTGTAGACAATATTTATTGGTTGACTTAAGTTGAATTTTTAAGAATTTTCTTGTGAATAGACACCATACGAAATAATTGCTTCAGGTGCTCGAATTACTTACTCAATTCACTACGCATCGTTTTAAATTAGGAAAAAATATCCATTATCCGAACAGATATATTTCGTGGCTTCATAATTTTCGAAGTAAGTTTCCATCAGTATGTATGACTATTCCACCGATAGCAACATTTAGAATTAGAAGCTTGCCTCCCACAAATTTTTTATTAGTTGGTCAGATGTTTTCAGTGGTCACTAATATTAATTTGCCAATCATTTTTCTTTATATTAACGCAGTTTGTCATACCATACAATGATTTTAAATATTAAATTATAAACTAGATTACTCGCGAGATTTTTAGTTCATATTTTAACCAATTACGACAAGTTTATCCTTGAAAAATCATAGGTTTAAGTAATGCATATTTCGTTTCATTCTTCAAAATGGTTTACGATGAATTAATGCTATGCCAATTGAGAATATTCGCATATCATTAGGCTGTACTTCTTTGCTTTGAAGCGATCTCATGCGGTGGGTATACATACAAGAGGGAGTTTAGAGTCTATAAGCCAGCACTACCGTTACGCACTTGCGCATTTTTATGCGTTCAGCGGTCACATATTGTACAGGAAAACTTATATATGGTAAACCGTATCACATCCATGATATTCAGTGTTTTATTTTCCTAAAATATTGGCCCCTTTGAATTTCCTAGAGCACTGGACGTTAGAAGAGAGTAGTGGTACTAAAGATTTTGTTAAGAACATCCATTTACCGCTCTCCACGGCCCCTGAAAATATTTGATCAGAAACTATGAAAAGGTATCAAGAAAATAGAAAATGAAACCTGAGTACCTAATGTAACTTTTAATTAATACACATTAAAATTAAAAACCACGAAATGAAGTGTAAATTTACGATAGGTCAATAATAATATCTCTGCCCTGAAAACTATGAAAGGTTTAAT
Organism: Trinorchestia longiramus; assembly: GCA_006783055.1. Lineage (NCBI taxonomy): Eukaryota > Metazoa > Arthropoda > Malacostraca > Amphipoda > Talitridae > Trinorchestia > Trinorchestia longiramus. The sequence continues at coordinate 244,471 of VCRD01000412.1, read as the reverse complement.
GCGAGACACTCAAATGAAGATACATTGTTAGTCCACCATCACCTCAGATGCAAAAGCTTCTTGTTTTCACGCTTGTAATTCCTTGAGCAGCTGATCTTTTTACCTGTGGCTTTAACGCTTTTCTGTCTGGAGTCTAGACAGGTCACATTTTTCGAGCACCATATTAACTAACCTGTTTTCCCTAGAACTCTCCTGCTCGCACTGCTCACACAGTATCACGAATTTTCTAGCCCAGAAATTTTTGTACGTTAAAATAGAATTGAAAATATATTATAAAAAACTAAATTTGAGAATTCATTGATGAATATAAACTTAGCCATAGCTATGACATGTGCTCAACTCACTGAAACTGCCATGCCAGTTCGAAATCATAGTGAAATAAATATGATAGTGTTTCAGCAGACGATGCCCAGGAATGGTGGTCATTTATTTTAACTTGGTGAAGTCGGTCGAGCTTAAAATTTTATCTACAGACCACAGTGCACAGTCTGATGGTTTTGGTTACTTGCAGTTAAAGCTATTAATATTTCACTCACACAAAAGAGAGAGATTTGAGATAAAAAAAATCTTTTCACTGTGGAATACTACTCACCTATGCATCTGTAGAGACTCAGAAATATCGTAATTAATTTAGAACGATCAAGAAGTTGATACAAAAATATGAGGTATTTTAGTAATAGTTTTGGAGTTAATTTTTATACTTTTCATGTCATTTGAAACTAGTATTTGAAAGTTAAAAATTTAATCGTAGTTACAACTTCAAATTGTAACCCTCGTTTATAGAACACCATAGTCAACCACGAGCCTATAGGCTAAGTGGCCGTCAGTTCCTTCGAAACCGTTACCCAGTGAACAGTAATTTTATTCGCGCTTTCAGTCTCTCTGACGGGTAAGTTTCTATTTACAATGTGTTAGAGAGTTTGCATTTCACACACGTACTAGATATTCTTGGAACTTGTCTTTTTGCTGAGCCTAGATGTTCCCTTGTAGGTTTAAGATTTCCTTTTTGAAGCAGTTTTGATACCATGCGTACTTGACATTGTATGGTAAACATCTCATTTCCTTGTGCTTATGTTTTCAATCAAACGATTTGAATTGTGTTTGAAGTGTTCGTGCTTGGATTCGTGTTACTCTGAGATTTATAATTAATCCCAATATAGAACATTTTGAATAATAACTATTGCATCAGCTATGAAATTCATTGTCTAATTTCGTCTCCCTCAAGTCTCTACGTTCGGGTATTTTATGACGAGCATACCGAAAGATCGACCAGCGATTTTGATACGGTTATTAAATTTCATAGCTTCGGGTAGAAGCTGCCTATCGATATCTCGTTTTGTGTTCTCTGTAGCAGCCAGCTAATTAGGTACGATTCTTTAATGTTTTGCTCAACAGTTGTATTATAAAGTTACCTTGTGCTATTGATTTTTCTTGCAAATTCTGTATTTATTTTGAGTTACTTATTGGTCTTTATCCGGGCAGGTTTCAGTTTCAGTTTCAGGTTTCAGTTTCGGTCTCAATTCAGTATCAGTTCCAGTTTTGATCCTTGATCTTGGCTTTAACTTCTGCTCTGATTTTGATCGTGTTCATGAATAAATCTGCAAGCTACGGAGACGATCGTATCACTTCCTTGGAAGAACATCACCCAACGTAATAATTACGACAGAAAAACAACACGTTCCCTAAAGTGGCCCGTTCCCCAATGTGGTGACTCTAAAGTGGTAACCCAAGAAATGGTTCGTACTCTAAACATCTATCGACCGATGGATCGCTGTTTTACACTCCCTTATGTCCTAAGTTCGTGACGGAACACGTACATCGTATGTGATGCAGAATGACGAAACAAGTTTTGAGATTAATTAAATGAGAGTTTTTTATGATACAGATCATACGTGTATATAATATTTTCACAAAAGTTACTGCCAAAATACCTGAAAAATCGAATCAAAATCCCTCTAAACAATATTAAGGGTACCGGAAAGTCCTGTCCTCTTGTTTCCCTTTCCTTTCTTTAACTTCAAGTTATTGGAGCAGGGAAAAACTGTGACTGCAGACCTTTACTCTCAGCAACTCTAGGGTCTAAATGCATCGTTACGTTAAAAATATTCTGCTTTAGTGAACAGGAAAGGAGTCATTTTGCAACACGATAACGCTAGACCCCATTCTGTCAAACAAACTCAAAAAAAAATAAAGTCCTTAGGTTGGCATATTTTTCCTCACTCACTATACTCACAAGACCTTGCTCCATCAGATTTTCACTTAATTCGTTCTTTAGAGCATTTCAACAGCAGAAAAAGATTCACAAATGTTCACGAGGTTGAAGCAGAGTTTAATTCCTTTATTTCTTTCAAAGATGTTAATTTTTTAGAAGGAAGATTAGAAGCTCCCAACTATGTAGATGGACAAAGGTTATATCTAATGATGGTGACTGTTTTGTTGAGCAATTAAGATTTTTCAGTAATGTTTCTTTCAATTATTATTCATAACAAAAATTATGACAGAACTTTTTGGTATCCCGAAGAATAATCTTCTGCAGAAATAAAGGGTACTTTTTTGAATAATTTAATGAAGTTTCATTTCTTGTAAATAAAGTAGTTACGAAATTTTTTGCTGTTGTTCCAAAATCTTATGAACTCTCAATGGCAATAGACAGCGAAAACTTACTTCACTGCAGTAATTTTGATCGAGTCACGTATCATTGCTTCAAAATTTCATTTAGACTGTGTGAGACATGATGCATTCGAATTTGAGTGAATGTTTCTCAAGTTCTATATTATTCTTTCTCGTTTCAGTCATATTCATAATCAAAACATACGAAGTGTCTCTACCTTGTTCAAAATTATGAATTTAAACTTTTTTCGATTGCTAGGTAAAAATTGGATGGGTATGCCCTCATTAAATTTACATTACATGATCATTGACTCAGAACCTCTTGA
>VCRD01000412.1:172627-228894 GCA_006783055.1 Trinorchestia longiramus | reverse complement strand
GTAGGCAACGACGTGACCACGTGTAGGCAACGACGTGACCACGTGTAGGCAACGACGTGACCACGTGTAGGCAACAACGTAACCACGTGTAGACAACGACGTGACCACGTGTAGGCAACGACATGTCCTCGTGTAGGCAACGACGTGACCACGTGTAGGCAACGATGTGACCACGTGTAGGCAACGACGTGACTACGTGTAGGCAACGATGTCAGCCGACGTGTGTCGGTGCAGCGGAGCATTTCAGGAGGACAGAGGCAGATAACTAAGTTTCTCTCTCCGACTAACGTGTAGCTCTTCTAAAAAAAAGGACTATGCCTCAAGCGATACACAAAGAAACCTTAATACTAAAGCACCTTTGATGTAGTTTTTATTTATAACTACAAAAATTTTATGCCCATGATTTTGCTTTACTCGTAACCTATGTTTTTGTGAGTCAAAGACAATTTTGTAAATGTCTTGAGGTTATCAATTGGCTTGAGAAGCCAACCATGAGCTTGGCGTGCATCAATTCTCACCCCTGACACTTCATCTACAGTACCTATATTTTGGTAGAAACTCGTGAGCGAAAGACAGAAACTTCGCGATGACCTCACTGTCAAAAATTTACACCTCCAAACTTGTTCCGAAGTTCAACTTCATGGTACCTGTAACTGTATTTTGAGTTCATGGATCAACTTCATGGTACCTTTAGCTGCATGAGACAATACTCAAATCTGCACTGATACAATATACGTTCGATTTACTTAGGTGTTCAACATATTTCTGCTCTACAGGATTCAGGTCTTTTTACGTGAGATTTGTATTTGTGCTAAATTACTTGGTGCTTTATAAAGGAGTGACAAAATGTTCAAATCGTGTATTTTACTGTTTAAAGAAGATCTGAGAGCAATCGTAGTTTTCTGTGGTTACTTTTTGTGAGAAGTTGAATACGACACAGAAGTATCAGGCGCTGACGATTGTCAGATTGTTCAAAAGCAAGGAAAAAAATTTGCCATTTTTGCAAATGCTGAAAAAAAGTTTACGGAAGACACGCGCGCTGAGCACAGGTGAGGCATCTTCGATAATTATAATATATAGTATACATAATATAACATACTATAATACATATAATATATTATACCATCGTAATATATTATAATTCTAGTCAATGAAAATTTTACGTAAGTCAGCAAATTCTCGGAGGTTCGAGCACCACACCGCAGTCAGTGATCCAAATCTCCTCCTCCCGGTGGTGGGATCTACTGATGCACTCCCTCACAGCGTCAAGACCAGTCACGATCTCGCCAAAAGGGCACGAGAAGTTGCGAGCTTCGTCGTTCTGGGTACACATGAGAAAGAGGGAGTTGGTGGCTTGCTGGCCGGAGCCAGCGGCCGTGACTAGGCCTTCCTTCATAGGCATACAGTAGTCCCCGTTCCACTCGAGGTCATCGAGGAGCGCACAACCACCTCTGCCGCTGTTGTGTTCGTGGTCGCCCCCTGGTGGAAGCGAGAGGGACATCAACCATGAGCCTTCTAGTCCTGGGCTACTAACAACTAAGTCGAAATGAAGTTAATTGAAAATAAAAGCTTGATTAATCCAAGAATCGTTGACGAGCAACACGGATATCAACCATGAACCTCGCAGTCCTAATAATAACACAGGCGAGCAAGAATAAAGTCAATTGAAGATAGAAGCATTGTTTCATTCGTGAATACTTATTACAAAAACAAGTACATGTATTCTGACAAAGAGACTATGTAAAGTGAACAAAAAAATTGAACCAAGAATGGGCCAAACGGCTCGTTCCTATTGCCTTATTCTATTCTATTCTAAGTGATCAACATTTCTGAAAGTTTCAATAATTCACAAATCAAGGCGAATGATCCATTGTCTGACTTCCAGTTGCTGCATTTTCAATAATTTGATCATTTACTTAAAACCACAACGAAAAATGGTACTGTATCATTGTAACAATTTGTTAATGTACCAATTTAATAAAATGGTAATGTATTATTGTAACAAAATGGCTCTGTATCAATAAGATGGTCCTATATCATTGTAATCAAATTAGTCAAGTATCATTTAAAACAAAATGTCCCTGTAACATTGTAATAAAAAGTTTTCTTCACCCTATAAATGGCAGTAAATTACCGAGAATGCGTTCGCCAGGTTCGTTGTAGTTGTAGGTCTGGAGGAGCTTGGTGTTGAGGAAAGCAGATCCTTGGTCGCCAATACACAGAGCCATGAAATTACGAGCCCGCCTCAGATGACCCCACAACTGAATGTACACACGGTGTGGGCGTGAGGAACCCACCGTCAACTCCAGGAATACCAGCGGATTCTTGGTCGGAATTAGAGCTTGCAGGACAGGCATCTGAAAACACGGTTCAAGTTTTTAAAATATAAGAAGGAATACAAAGCACTTCATAGGGAATAAGTTTTGAAAAAAAGTAAGAAGGTTTGAAAGTTTGTCAACGAAAAAAGAGCTTGGAAAAAGAACTTTATGAGAAGGGATTCGTAATACAATTCTAATCTTTGATGATTTTCTCAACTCAAATTTGATCAAACGAGCGAGAAGATCGCAGAGCAGCGCACGATATCTGTGTGTAGAAGTTTAGCAAATATGCACAAAAGCCTGAATTTTACGAGTAAAACAAGTAAGTTGCAAATATTCACGTAGTCCTAACGTTTCCTGAAAACAGCAGGAAATCATTCTGCTAAAAATCTCAGGATGTCGGAGATAGAATAGATAGAGATCCCAATAATTAATTTATAGACTCAGTATAATGACATGATATCCCTTCCATAGGGGAAACAGAGTCTTAAGTTGATGATCAATTTTTGATAATAAACGTACCTCAAAACAGATCAAACTTGTAAACATTCAGTAAGGAAGCTTTTAAACTTGCTACACTTCACCTTGATAGCGATATCGTAGTCTAGCTGCTGGAACTGATGACAGTACACATGTAGCCCTCGCTGTTCCCACTGGAGCAGTGCCAGACGTCCCTCTGAACCCTCAACGCAAACTGTGAAAAGAGGAGCCTTCATGAAGTCAAAGATAGAACTTGCGTCTTCCTCCTTCTTCGTGTTTTCTTCTGCCTGCTTCGCTTCTTTCTCTTCCGGAGTGAGTTCTCCCTGGAATGGATCAACCTCAGCCGCTTCTTTTTTCGGCTCTTCGGCGTCTTCATCTTTGTCTTCTCGCTCAGGCACCCCATTTACCTTTTCCTCTCCGTCCTTGTCCTTCTCTGCAGAATGATCAGAAGATTCTTCAGTGTTTTTAAGACTTTTCGATATCTTTGCAGGGCTTTTTTTCTCTGATTCTAGCTTAGCACTCTCGGGCTCAATCTTGTCAGCAAGATATTTACGGGCCAATTTACCCCGCGGCTTCTTTAGAATTTGGTTTAGACGTTCGAGCTCCTCCTCAGCCGCTTTGTTCTTGGCTTCGAGCTCTTCGGCTCTCTTCTTTGCTTCAGAGTCTTCCCGCTCTTTTATTTTCCTCTCCTTCTCCTTCGCAGCAGCGTTAACAGCAGCTACCGCAGCATCTGCTGCCAATTTCGCCTCTTCCTGTTTTCTTTCGAGCAGATTTTTGTCCTTTTCCTCTTGTTCTTCCTCTTCAATTAGCTTCAGTTTTTCTTCCTCGATCCTTTCTCGTTCTTTGTTATCAAGCTCAATAATTTTCTCTTTAATGCCGTTAATTTCCTTGTCCATGCTCAGAGGCTCAAAAACAGCAAGCGTTTTGGACTTTTTAATTGACAATCTCCGCTTTGCATCTTTAGGAGTTTCAGCTACTGGAGACACTGGTTCTGGAGACATACTTTTACTGGCCTCGTCTTCTTCCTTCTTTTCCTCTTGCTTTTCTTCCTTTTTCTCTCCAAGCTTCCCTTCCTTTTTTTCCTCTTCCCTCCTCTCTAAAATTTCAGCTATAGACTGTCTCTTCTTCTTTTTCGTTCCTTTTACTGGTTTAGTTTGCTCTTTCTCTTCCTCAGGCGTCTCCTTGACTTCTTTCTCATTTCGGACCTGCTGCGTACGATTGAAATTCGCGTCCTGGATATTCCACTTAAGACCCAAGAACTTGGCTGCTTCAGCCAGTGATGTGGCCGAGCTGATGCCAATCTCCTCTTCCTTGATACCCTTCATCAACTGCCGAGCTTCACTCATGTCCTTACGCAGCACGGTCACGTTCCTGTGGACAAGAGGTCGGTCAGCCACATCAACCACGTACACGGTCATGCAATGTTGGTCCAAAGAATAATGGTTAACAAAATATAAATGAGTTACAGTAAAGAAATACCTGAATGAGCGATGAGTTATGGTAATAAAATTGCTCTGAAAATTTACGGTGATGATAATGTTAAGGAAGTAAAACCGCAAACAATTTTACTGTAATCTTATAAACATTTTCTACGAGTATAGTAGAGGAAAATGATTTCAAATACTCTTTTTTGTTCACTAGTAATTTGTAGTCATAATGCAACTAAGCAAACACTTAAAATATTTTATCCTTACTTACGAGCGAAGCACTAAAAATTTATACGAAAAATATTCCTTCATAATAGAGCCCTCTTTGCCAGACAACCAAAATTTATAAGCTGGTACTCTTAGACCTATTCGAAACACACGTCCTTACTTATGAGCAGAGTACTGCGAAAATAAGGAAAGCATTGCTCCATTATGAAATAATGTTCCATAATAACATTATTTATTTTATTTTTTTTCAAATAATGAAATGTTGATATGTCAAAGATTGTAATACGGCATTCCACACCTGAGAGACTCGTCTATTGTACGCGCACTCATATAGACGGCACGGTAGTATGTCTGTTCCCTGTTGTCCAGTGCATCCATGAACTTGCAAGCCACATCCTGCACGCTGTCCTTGATGTGCTGGATGTATGTGGCGGCTTTGATGACGTTGTGGCTGTGTGTGGGATGATCCTCAAACAGACACTCGCCACATGTGGCTTCCCCACACGTCTGGCACCAGAACGACAGCTTCACGTCGTGGCGTTTGCAGTTGTCCAGCTGCGGCATCACAGTTCAAGTTAGTGTCATGAGAAAATAAGCAGGAGACATGTGAAAAATCGTCATTTAAGCAATTAATGTTGCATAAAATGTACCTTTATTAAATAGTAGTTGCTAGCCAGAAATAATATGCAGCAACAAAACATAGACTCGAAGGCACAATGTAGTGAACACACAGTGGACACTGATGCATGTTTAAATGGATTGACGACCAACAAATATACTAAAACAAGAATTGAAGGATATTTTCGATGAAAGCCTTTTCTCACAAATTGATACTGAAACGATATGCCACAATCATTGAACAAAAATTTCATGTTTGCAATCATTAAACAACCAATGGCAGGACGAGAACAAACTGTGAACGTACGCAGTACATGTTCAAGAAGTTTAGTTTGAACTTGAAAAAGTGTCACAGCAGAACCACTTAACTTGAGGAAAAGTCTCACAAAACAGAAAAGGTTTAGTCTTTCATTAAAACACACACTAACAATAACTAATTACTTTTGTATTCTCCTGCGCCGCTATGATGGCCAGTAGGGTGAACTCTGTGGGGAGACGGTGGGCAGAGTCCACACGCTGGTCGGTACGGCATGTCGGACAGATGATGCATCCGCCCGACAGCAGAAGAGTCACACAGGGCCGACAGAAAGAATGACCGCACCGCGGCAGCAGTACAGGCTGGCGGTCTACCTCACAATACCTCTCACAGCACACTGAGCAGGTCAACAGTTCCTCCATGGAGGTCAAGTCGTCTTTGTTAACTTGGCGTGCTTAGAAGAAGTTTTGTGTGGTCTTTTTTTAATGTGTTTGAGAGTATTGTAACTTTTTATAGAAATTTTAGTGTCAAAAATATTTTCATTGGTAAGCACTAGTAAGTTGCCTTTATGAGGGATTTAGGACGCAAAATTTTTAACATTCCAATTTGGGATATTTATTCATAAAAATCTGTAAAGTAATAGTGTCGAGTATTACATTCGGTTGGATGCTTACAATGTCTTTTTATTCTGGCTCTAACAGATTGGTCCCTTGTTGCTAGACTGACTTACCGTTGTTCCTTGATGCTACTGCTTGTGCACGACTGTACACTGTCTGCTAGGTAGCAGACAGTGTGACTGTCATGTGTTTGTGTACAGTAAACTGTCTGCTAGGTAGCATGCACTCATTTGATGCATTGACGTTCCTCGCAAGACAATGAACTAAATAACATAGAGCGTCAAATGAAGTACATTCGGTAATTGCTTATGATTGGGACTGTAATTTTAGGCCAATGAGCAAGATTCGGAAACAATTTCCCTAAAAAGTGATGACACAAAGCAATGGAAACAAAGATGTCAGATTTAAGTGAAAATTAAGCAAAACGATTGTGCTAGCGCGTGCTAGTGGAAAACTCACGAATTTTAAATGCAAGTTCGAGTACAGTTTTTTAAGTTTACTGGTTCAGAAATAGTGGAACTGATCGCTTACAGTAATTAGAAACGTTATTTATTAGAAGAATTAGGACCACTCAGTGCCTCAGACGACTCATGGACTCGGTGGAGGAAGGAAGATCGGATTCTATCTTGAAGAAATCTGAAATTAAAGTCCAGACGCTAGTTATCAAATGGAGTCAAAAGTTATTTATGTTCTTAATGCATGCTATTTATTAAACTGATTCCTCAGATTTAAAGATATCCTGGGAGCAATGTTTTGTTAATGGTTTTGTGGCTATATATGTTCCAACAGTGTCATCTGTGTCATCTCATATGACGTAGAATGTCAAGATTGGCTTAGAGATTGAAAGCAAAGAAAGACATCAAACTAATGATAACGAAACTTCTTTTTAAATATTCGTGGATATGTACAAAGAAAGAAAAACTTCACCAGTTTTACGTCTGCCATTTCACTGACCTGTAAAAGAAAGTTTGTTAACAAAATAAATAACTTTTATAGGCCTATTATGACGTATCAATGACGCAATTGTGTTCACGTTATTTGATTTCTCGTACGCCTAAAGACATCCCGCTGCCGACATGGTTGACGCGGCTAGAAATACGGCATAGGACTTGGGTAAATAACCGAATAATTATCGAAGTAATTATCCGACCCAAGAATGGGCCTGAAGGTTTGTTCCTATAGCCTCATTCTATTCTATTCTATTCTATTCTAATACAAGGTGCAACTACATAACTTCCTTTTTTCAGAGTGCTTTGGTTTGAAAGTAACGGAAGTTGTGTTGTAGCACCCTGTACTGTATAATATGTATGACAAAAACTGGTTCGCTAGCCTCCTTCGCCGCCAGCCCCCCGTGGATGTCAACATCTCTACGAGAAACTAACTTTTACAGAAAGGATCTGAACTAGCCCTGCACTATAATGCTGCTTCAGATAAAATTAAATTCAAAAAGTAATATTGTAATTATAAACATTTTATGACTCTCTTAGGATATACTCAAGTATCCTCAAGATTTAATGCAGCTGAGTGAGAGAACATAAATTCCTGAAGCTCAAATTATTTTTTTCTGCCAGCGGTTTCCTCTCGTCTTTTTTAGCAGTGGTTCAACAAATTTTATTTATTTACGTCTGTAGTCCGTCACGGTTTGATTCTGTTCTGGTATTCTTAAAAAACTTCTTCAAGAAGCAACACAAAGAAGCATTTTTTGTTATTTTTGACCAAACAGTTCCTTGTTTCCTGCTTCATTCCATTTCCACTTCATTTTAAGCCCCTTTTCCTTCAACATGACTTCCATTCCTTCCTAAACACAATTGCGCCTTCGATCAGTGCTTGCACTGCCCTCCTAACCATCTGTGGATTTTCCTTAAGTAGGTTCACTTCTCGGATGATACTATCGCGTAACTGATTTATGTTTTCTGGTGGAGTAGTATAAACTTTATTCTTAAGAAAGCCCCATAGAAAGAATTGAACGATGACATTGTTAGAGGCAAACCATTTCTTCTGACTGACACTTGTGGAGTTTGTAGAAGCGAATTTCGCACATTTTCAACATTTTCTTCTGATCTTGCAGTTCTTTTACGCTCTGAACGGCCTATGTTCAAATTACGGTTAGTTCCTTCTTGTTGGTATTTATTAGTATTTTTCCAGATGGTATCTGTGTATGGCGATCTTTGACCGAGGAAATGTTGAGAAAATAAGACCTGTACACGTTTAGTGCTTCTAGTCGAAATCCAGGTTGTGACTACAAACACTCTTTGTTCTTTTGTTAACTGCATAATGAAGGGTATTTTCCTGGAAAACTTGTTCTTGCCAACATGTTTTATTCATGCAAGATGTATCGTAGATACTGATTTACATAAATAACAAGCTGGCCTTTACAGAACTAAATTATCAACAATAACTGCAGAGCTTTATTAATTCAAAGTTCGGTCTGCTTTTTTTGGGACATCCTGTATTGGTTACATTTTTCTCTTCACTGAGAATTTTCACGCGTTTTCTGTCTGTGTGAGCCTCTGCCCGAGCTCACAACTCTTAAAACAACCACACTCTCATGAACATCACGTGATGGAGAAAGTTCGTAAGGCTTTTTGAATCTTGTGAAGTAATTCAAGGAAAAACAAATATCTGGATATAATGCTTCCAATATTCTCACCCTCTGTTCTAGGTGATATTAAATGCAGTGTGCACACTACTTCCTTAAATGAGTATACAGCGGACCATGTTTCATGTTATTACACTTCATTTGTGTAAACCATTGAGAAAAACGTAAAAGCCCTTACATATTAGCATGAATTTTCACTTTAATTCGACCAATTAATAACCCTAATTATAATTTTTCTTGTATGATTAATGATTTAGTTCCCTGACAGTTTCTTTCCATTATTTAAAATTCTTATCATTTATTAACTAAAAATTTCAACTGATAGTAAAAAAAATTTAGACTTCGTAGCTGATTATTAGTTGAACTTTTAAATATCTCCATTAATTTTGCCTGACACTGTGAACTTGTCCGAAGAATTTCAGAATATGCACGTGTATTATTGTAATTTCGCTAAGCCCAACACAAATTTACCGATAGGGGAATTTTTTTAAACTTGAAAGCCCACAGCCTTCCGCCATTCATCTCTGTCGCATGCCAGACGTGTTCTGCTTTTGTAGTGACGTGTACGCGACGTAATGGGGGCTGTGATCATCAGACAAATATACTATGCGGCTCCAACAATAATTTACTCACAACTCTGTCTCAATTTTTAGAAGCTGTTATTTTAACAACGTTAGAGAAATGTTCGATTAGGTTAGTACACTAGTTGGAGCGTAGTTTTCATATAAAATAATTAAAAATGATCATGATTGGGTTTTCAAGTTCTGCTAAATTGTCAAAAACACAAGTCTCTGCCATGGAAAAAAATTGAGGAGCTGTAATATTTTATTGGCCGACACGAAAGAATAAAAAGCCCAGGGTTTCCAACACCATCCTGCGCATCAAGCGACGGAACATCGACTTCGCAACTTAGGGATTCATCACCCAGACAATGGAGTTATAATTATAAATTATAACAATTATAACTGTCGGTCACAATTATAAGTTCAAAAATGGAACAATTATTGTTCCATTTTTTAATTGATCGCTAGGAATCTGCTGATTTGAAATATAGCAAATGTTCTTCTTTGCAGTTAAGATTATTCCGTATGAAACTTAGTAAATAATAGATAACTTGTTTATGCCTGACTAACATCAATGATAATATTATAAAAAATAAATATTTCAAGTTTATGTAGGTTTATAGTTCATCAGAAAAAGATATTAGGTCGGGAATGTTTAAGAATAACAGTTGTACCTTACATTTCATGCCCTAAGCTCATTTAAAATTTATAGACTTATGATTTTGTTCCATGCGACTGCTAGTACAAGATGCTGCTCAGTGTTCATAGATGTGTTATACTGTCTAATTCTTTCAGTAAAATGTTCTCACTCATCTAAAATATAAGTTGTGAAGCAAATGAATAATAATAGGTGAGTGTATCTTGAACAATTTATGGACTTTAGTGGAGTGGTTGTGAAGTTTATGTATTTTTTACAGTATTGCTTACTTTTTTACTCGTTTAGTATTAGTTTTAGTATCAGTATTAGCCTACTTATACATAAATGTAGAGCTTCTTTACCATAACTGCATGAAACTCATGATACCTGAAATCGTTCATTTCACGGAACACATCAATATAATTCTGTGTATAAACCTGAACTCAATATTATCTGTAAATCAGAAGTTAATAAAAAAATTCACAAGTCTACATGAAATTCAGTTAAGCTTCATTTGAAAGCTTATAGTTGTTTTCATAATCAGCTGCCTTTGTAACATATTTAAGAGTATTGCAATCTATTAAACTCAGATTTTATCCGCCAATCCAATGAAGTAATTTAACCTTTACTATCCCGTATTTTTGCGATGGTGCAAATAACTGCTACTAATTGAGATATTCTCATTTTAATTTTTTTAGTTTTTAATCAAAGTGATATTGAGACCATGTCAATACAACACTAACGAGCCTTTCAGGATCAGCGTTAGCCTTTCGACGTGAAGGTGCCATGTCCATTGTTCTCAATATGTGTGAACGTTGCTCGCATAGAAACCTCGCCAATAAAATACTGTTATAAAACTCTCTGCTGATTTTTGCTATGATTCACTGAAGTTTTCTTTTGCCGCGACGCAGCTATGTGGCTTCTAAATTTAGCGGCATTACGCTGCACCGTAATGAGGTCGGACAGGTGGTTGCCCTGGCATTCTCTAGGTGATGGCAACACTGCTGCAGATATCAGACGTGCAATAACGTTAGGTTGGCTAAGTTGCCGCACCCCCGGAAATAGAGAAAATGTGCTCTTTGTCATTAGTCTGCATGATTTTAGAGTGTGTCATCTAATTGGTAAATAACAAAAATTGCGCACGCCAGTACAAGACACACAGACGATACAATGCACTCGCAGGGCAGTAATTTCGTTGTACATGTATTGTGGAATCACTTTACAATTCGGTCTTCAAACAAGCCAAAATTTTGAAAAACTGAGGGAGGAATAATTTTCCTCATTGTTTGTCTACCATGAGATTAGTTTTCAAATATAATGAAATGGTCAGCCTATGTCTTGAAGTAAATATAGTTACATAACAGTTTGCAATTAATTATTTTGATTAAATGAAGCTAATGCATGGTTTTTGTCTGTTCTTACCGTACGTGATGTTATTAAAAAAACGATAGATGCTCCAAGTATGCTTTCACTTCATCCATTCAAATTTATTAGTACCGTTGATATGCTCGTTCATTGAATCCATGCTCAATAAAACTAGGAAACACAATAGACTGAAATAAGCTGCTTGCTATTCATAAAACTTTCTCAATCCTTATAGCAATACTAATAAAACTTGATACATCCTTCACCACTGAGAACCTCATTAAAGTCACACAGTTCAAAAATGATCGCTGGTACTTCTTTTGTTCATTGGTTTGTCCCTCTAGTTCTCTATAGAAACTCAACAGTCACTGATCACTGAAAAAATTTATGCAGATGCCGTAGATTTTTTCACAGACTAACATTAGAGGTACGACTGCAGACTCGCACCTTCCAAGCTACACTTGTCTTTAACAGAAAAAATTACCCCATCCGAGTAACCACTTTACAATACAACAAGAGTGCTCACACCTACTCTGGGTGTAAGATATAATTTTAAATTAAAACACAACTTGAAGGCAAAACTAAAAGTGACACTCGTAATAAAGCATCGTTTGAACACTGTTAAACATTTTGTGTTCGCGTTTAATGGCACTTGTGCATTAAAAGTGTTTTCTTTCTGTCTTGTCATTCGTGACGTTTACAGTGCGTGAAAAAGTATTAAAAGTCGAATAAGTGTAGGTAACGGGTTCACACGGAAGGTAGAAAAATTTCACTTCAGTATCCAATCGTTTAGTTCCTTTGTAACTTCACTGTTGTGACTTACAAAGCGTTTTCCATTTCACACTTCTGAGGGTAAACTCATAGTCGACTTGACACTGTGCTCCTTTGTTCTTCATTAGAGTGTGAGGCAGTAGTTCTTTCGACTTCTACTGCACTATACTGCTCCACCACTCCAGCACTGCCACACTGTACTGCACCAGCACTGCCACACTGTACTGCACCAACACTGCCACACTGCACTGCACCAGCACTGCCATACTGTACTGCACCAGCACTGCCATATTGTACTGCACCAGCACTGCCACACTGTGCTGTACCAGCACTGCCACACTGTACTGCACCAGCACTGCCACACTGTACTGCACCAGCACTGCCACACTGTACTGCACCAGCACTGTCACACTATACTGCACCAGCACTGTCACACTGTGCAGTTCACCAGTAAACTGCCAAACTAAGGAGCTCGGAGCTTCTCGTTCAGCAGCCACTGCTGCAGCGCAGAGAATTTTTTCGTCTAAGTTGCTGGTCTGCCAAGTGGTATTTCCTACTTACAAGTCTCTCTATATGCCGGCCCACAACATCAATCTTAACTGGTCAACTTTGATTTCAAACTTCATTTAAAAAGGTTCGATGACTACATAAGAAATCTTGTACATTAACCTTCAGAAATCAGTTCAAAAACACTAATTTTAGTATCGTGTGCTGCTGTTATTCAGTATTTCATTTTATTGTGGCAATTTTAAAAACTATTCTCTAGATTATTATTGTTGTCCATCACGCAGTTTTTCCGACTGATAATCACTATTTATGATGTAGTTTAAATTCGTAGAACAATTTAAATAATTCTTAATTCAAACAGTACACGGCAAATTGACCTGCCCTATATAATTAGCTAAAATTTTGAGCTTTCTTCCACAAATAGATAAACTTCTTGAATAAAAAAGAAAAGAAAATATCTCTTGTTCTTGAAACGCATTAATACAACAACTTCCAACTAACCTATTTTATTGGATGAACTTTCAATGCGTTATATCTAAAGTAATTGAATTACCGACATCAATACAGACACATCAGCATCAAGGTCTTTGAGAAGAGCACACACCCGCAGCTACCCGAACACCCCTCCCCCTCATGGTTTGGGTCCTCTCACCCTCCGTGTGGGTGCATTACGTGTCATTGGGCAGCGTGCCATGTGCTACAGAATAAGGAGACAAAATACACTGCATGTTGTGTATTTTGTGGTGCAAGGCTGGTGTGTGTAGATCAAATAGTGCGTTACAAAATACTGCCGAGAATGTAAAGCAACGTACAGCTTGCAATTCTTCAACATGTGAGATTGCAATATGGAGGAGTGTCGCTTCTGCTGTTCTACTCTACTACTCATGAATCATGAATCATGAATCGTCATTAAACATCAATCACGTAAAATTCAAAATCTAAGCCGTCAACTCGAACTGCTGGCGGGGCGCTTAGAAACAATAGATAAACAAAATCACAAACACGAGTCAAGGCTTCAGTCTTCGGAGACTCACCGTGGCCAGTAATTACGAAATGATAACCAGCTCCAGTGTATTGAAACTATTGCCTCGTCTTCGCTGTGTTCATATGTAATGATTCACTACAATATCATCGGTTTATCCTGAAAAATTATTGGTTTATCATAGGGAAAACACGATAATTACCAGTGAATTCCGACGAAAATTAGCCACGATCAGACGATAAAATTCGAAATACGATGATTAGATAGAAAATTCAGCACCTTTTCTCGGGATTAAAAATAGTGCAAATAAAACAAGAAGAAACAAGAAGACAGTTGAAAACAGTCTCTGCAACAGGCCTTGAAACATTGTTGTTTAAGGCGTAAACAACAGAGAATCTGCTATTCTTTCTGTGAGTTCCAATACTGTAAAGTCTTGTAAAAAGTTATAGAATGAAGGACAATAGAAACAAAACGACTAACGTCTTAAAAAAATGTTTTATGTGTAGGTGTAGATGCCTTGACCGTGCCTAAACGTTCTTCTAATTTAATAATTATAGGTCAGACCAATAATGAGCACGTTATTTTCAACATCACTAAACGCTCTATTTTTTTAAAGCTTCAATTTTTCTTATTCCCAGCAAGAGCTTTGTTCTGTTTAATGCACATAAAAATATCGCATAATCCTAAACAAGCATATAAGTTTTCTGCGTACTCGTATACTCAATCAATAAACTGAGGACAAACTCTTACAATGAACTGGGACCACATTTGACAGTGATGGTTATTTCTATCATCATTATAATAGTGATAAGTTACTTCAGTTTGCAAGTACCACGTCTTTTCTCACTGTTGAAAAAATTGAATTTTGTTTGGGATGATTATTTTTGACGTATTCTATTGGCATCTTTTTGTGAGCATAAGTAACACTAAATTAAGCAGGAAACATGTTAATACTTTCTATATTAGAACGTTATGTTTCTGTTCAGCAATCATGTGTCGTAGGAGGATTAAAAACAAATCCGTGGGTAAACATATATTTGGAACAAGTAGAACATAGACTTGATGCCAGTAGCAGTGTTATCAGATCTGTTATAAAGGTAATATATACCACCAAAATCTAGACCGTAGTCGTTGTAACCTTTGCCGACTGATGGTAGGTCTCACTATCGTCGTGTTCATGTTTCGCCAAAGTAATTTGATTTGCTGTGAACACGATCTTTAGTGCTTTTCGCTAGTTCCACGTTCACAGCAATCAAAATTAACTTTACTCACAGTGACCACAACGGTTGGTAGTGAGACCCAGTGTTTCCGTCGGTTGCCGTGAGGTTAAAAGAGAATTACATTACTTTCAAAAACAGTGATGTTGTTGATATCTCGTTCCTGAGGCCTTGCCATTGCATAAAAGCGAAAGATCTACTAACTTTGAATACCTGGATGCCATGGATAAATTTATCAGCCAAGATGAAAAGTCGCACCATGTTCTTTGCGAGTCAGTCGCACAGTCTGCACACAACTCCTTCATTAACTTGGACGATAGAAAGTTGATCTGTCTTGGAACAAACATAGATGATTGAGAATATCTTTGTGCAAGTTAAGCTAATAATAGAAAAGGAAAAAATGAGTATCCTCAACAAATTAGTTTGAACCTTTCGAGACTGCCTTCATTCTTTCAAAAATATGCAAATAACGAAAATAAGGGGACAAATTGTGAAAATAATACTGACATTCACCTATGCACGTATGGTACATATTAAAAGATTCACATTGTGTGGGGATCCGTCTTCAATAAAAGCTGTTTATAAGTGGTTGAAGATAGGGTGTATCATCCGACAACGTTTTTCGATCCAGATGATGACACACATATCAGACAACGTAAAATCCACGGAGAGTGCTCCCCATGTTTAACTTACTTTCATGGAAATTCCTTCGATAATTTTTCTGGCAACTTTCTCGATATCCATGGAGGGGTTAAACAACCAATAACTAGTATTTGGATTCCTGAGTATTTAAAAATACTTAAATTCATCAGTAAAAGGGCCATATTTGTGCACGAGGATTACTTATGTTAGATATGTTACCTTTTCTTTCTCTCTGGCGTTACAGGTAACTTCATGGTTCCGTAGAAACCTTTTTTCGTCTCGGTACCACCATTCACTTACTTTTTTCACACTATCTTCAGTCTTAATAGTGTATTTCGCTAAAATACGTACGCTTGTAATCAATGGATGTAAAATGCTTCAAATGCAGTCAAACAATTTGAATTTATCTGACATAGTGTAATGCAAAATCTGATGTTTGAATGTTTCTATGGGGCTTCAAGAGTACTGGACTCGATATGAAGGGATGAGAATCGTATGGGGATCACTCTATATGCTACACTGTTCTATACAGCCAAGCGAATTTAGATTTAAAATAATGGTTTACAATGCCGTGGTTAATTAGATAGATTAGTGATAGTACTTAGCAAATCACGCATGTTATTATACAATTAATAAAATTTTATAATGATCATATCACTCAATACAAGGTGTTTTAAGTATTTTTTGCTTGCAGGAATGCCTGCCAGTATGAAAGTACATTAGTCTCTATTGGAGTCATATTTTAACCAAATTAGTTAATTTGAGACATGAATATGACTCGTGTACATCAATTTGGACGCATAAACGAGCAAACCAGTGTGGCATCGTATAGTAGAGTGCGGAAATAGAGATGGCAAATGCTGCATTAAATGAAGGGCGTGAGGAACATTGACGTACACAGACGAGTTCTTGCCCGACACCAAAAGGTTTCGTCAGTGGTCTTGGTGCAGGATGGAAGGCTTGTAGCTCACGGAAATTAACAAAAGCTCTTAGGTTTAGGATAACGTTTTCTTTATAGAATTCCCATCTTTAAGACGCTAAGATGTACAGATGCAGACGATCGAAATTCTAAGAGTCGGACTCTTTTCCAGCTCTTCTTTTGAATGAGAGAAGACCCCGAGATGTGTGCTGAATGTTGATCTGTTCTCTTCAGAATTTATTGGTCTTGTTTTTCAGCAAATTTTGGTGCTACAACAGACCCAATATAGATGTATTCCAGAACTCACTTATCGTCTAACATGTTTTTCTCATCAGATACCCTAGTTTAATCTCAAATAATTTACTCAATCTCAAATAATTAACTCAATCAACTCAAAATCAGATCCAGATTACTAATTGATACTTTACACATGGCATCCGGGCAAAAAAGTGATTCTGCAAGAGCCTTGATCACTTCTTGCAACTGGTATATGTATAGATCAATATGGCTTAATTTAAAGTTTTCCATCACAGAAATGTTCAATTTTGCATCATTCTCAAATAGTGAATGACAACATGCCTTATTCAAGCACGGAAGATAGGTGGCAACCTCAACACAAAACACAGACGCAGAGAAGCAGAAGTCAGTCAGGTGATCGATCAGCTGGAAATCTTGACTTCTTATTGGCCGTTGTTTCTTCCGTGGTTCTGGAAAACATAAAGACATATAGGAATAGATTATAATACCAGTTCCTGACTTTTGCTTGAATGTATCATATTTTAATCATCGCTTCTACTTAGCATGATATGTAACACGAGGAAACACAATTATATTGATAAAGATATGACAAATTCACAATTTCTTTAATACAATCGAAAATTGTAAACTAAACCAGCAAGTGGTCACCTCTTACAAGAAGATGAAGGCTGAATACTTAAAAGATTGGCATGTCTTAAATACTGCATTCCGGTTCTTTTATTATTCAATCATGCATACTCGTGGGACATATTTTGCGCACGTTAAATACATACATACAAATTGGCGTTGTTTCGTCGGAAGAATGTGAATGCTTCAGGATAATCTCCAAACAGCTATAACTAGTCTCAAAATCTAAATCATGTTAGAAATCGTTTATTTGAGCCCCTCATAAACAGCTTTTGGACATTGATGTCTCTATTTGACACAAGAAAATTATCAAATCGTGAATAAAAATTACAAAAATTGTTCATGCACAAGTTCAGTAAAACTTTAAAAATGTATACCGATCCCTGGTCACGTAAACTTCAAAATTGATAAACTTTTTCCCCAACACTATCACTATTACTACTTGCATACTGTATTGATAAAGAGGGCCTCTGAATAAGGTTCACTCATGTAAGACAATCATTCTAAGCCTACAGCTGCGCTCAGATTGTTTCTACAGTATACGCAAAGTTGAGAATAAAAACAGGATTGGTGTCACATTGACTACTTTACCTTTGACGCGTTGAGTGGTCCCCTCAAAAACTGAAAAATAAATTCGATCATTAGTGCTAGGTCAAGATCATTTTGAAATTGTGGCACGACTGTATTTCTTACTAAAGTTCTTTCAGAACAGACTTCTTTTTCTGACTCCAAAGCCACGTGACTTTGTTAAATTTTGCAAAGCGTCGTTTGGAAACAGAGTTTGCCTCTAACAATATCGAATAAGCACAGGTGAACAAATGGTGGATGTTGTCTGTTGGTGGCTAAATTTTTTAAAGATCACAAGTAATCGTTAATCAACTTATTTGATTTCAGTCCTATTCTTGGATTTTTTCTAGATCACCGTAATGTTTTTAATTGTTTTATTTCTGTGCTATAATCCAAAGTCGTTTATTTTTCCTACTTCACATCTCTTTGAAACTGAGACGGGGGCTCAAAAGTCCTTGTTTTCTAACACTGAGGACAGCTACGTACAGAAAAAATTTGCCTCACTCTTCAGAGAGTATTTTCTATGGCCACTGAGTTTTGTCCATTAGTTGTGAGAAATTTGCTGGATTTATTATATAAATAACTGGCATTTCAACGATTGTTTGTTCTTTGGAAACAGTTTGGAATTTAATTTACATATTTTCATGTTCATAATTGTGTACCGCTCTCTTTGTTATTTACGTTTTAGTAAAGTTTCCGTACTTTTTGCGACATGTCTAGCCTTCGGATTCTGTGCATATCTCCCACACTTTAACTCAATTTTTTAATTTTGTTCATTGTGTATTTACAGATGAATAACATTTTCTTCAGGAAGTAATTTCTTTGGTGTACGTTGTTTTGACCCGGATGATCATGAAAATCGTAGACTCGTTGTGTGAACTCTGCGGCGAAGAACAAACTATATATCCAATTTAATATACAGTTCATATGTTCATTGGATTTTCAATTCTTAATACTAACATCTTAATTAATTAAGAAAAATGATAATGCTCCCAGCAACTGTCACCATTCATCTGTGTTACGAAAGGTTTGTTGGGTCACCAAATGAAGTGAATGTTGAAATAGACTTTCTGGTCCCGTGCGTCGCAAGCAGGAAAAATTCGAGAGCTGCGTAGAGACTAGAACTAGGTTCACATACAGGAGTCTTTAGTCAAAAGTCCTAAATCCAAGTCACGTGAAGCTCAAGGTACAATCAGTGCTCACACTCGTGCATAATTATTATCGAATTTTGAAACAATTTAAGCAAAGAAACTAGTAGTTCTTTCTCATCTATGAACTTCCCTATGATTGGCTCCCGTCCTGATTGATACATGCGTGATGTGCTTGAGTATACTAATAGTATTTGTACTCCAGATTTGAATTTTACCTGTGCTTAATGATATAAGGCATAGTATTGAATGAATGCGGTTAATTATTTAATTTTAATTAAATAATTTATTATTATTAGTTAATTAATTAATTGCCTCTACTGGAGGCTAATTTTTGAAAACGCCTCGATATTTACATACATTTTCAGTCGATAATTCCCTGCATACTGGTTGTGTACAACTCACCCACAGTATGAAGCCTCCCCTCCTCAATTCTTCCTAACCTTCCTTCCCTCACTTCTTCTTCCCTCTCCTTATTCCTCTAACTCCTTCACCTTGGGTAGCCCCAACAGGGAATTGATGAGCTCAGAGTTCCTCTTGTCGTGGGAGTGTGAGGGAACGTAGCTCGGTCTGCCTGAACCTCTCCAGCTCCCCCAGTTCCCCTGCTCCAGTTGTTCCTGGAGGAGTTCCAGTCTGTGCAACAGTCCACCCTGTCCATCTGGTCCGCTGTCCACCACACGCGCGATGCTCATCGCCCACTCCATTATGGCCTGCATGGTGCGTGCTGTGTTATCAAGTGTTCCAGAACAAGAGTGCTGTTAATTAAAGAAAGGTAATGCAGAGTGCAGCAACATAACTCCCTTTTTAAAAGCACTTTGCTTTGTAAAAAATGAAGTTATGTCGCCATACCCTGTACACAAGTAGAAAGACATTGAGGTAATTATTACTAACGGACTTTCTCCAAATAACCTTAATTTTCCCCTATCCTGGAAAAGTCAGACTGTCAGTAAAATCCATTTCAATTTTGTCAAGCCAAATCTATCTGTATTATCGGCACCAAGGAACTAAAAATCTTTCTTCTGACTTTCTAATTCATTTTTGAAATCTCATTCGTTCCATTTGTCGTGTGTGCGCATAACAATAGTACAAAAACGCAAGCAATATTGCAAAAACCCATCTGTGTTTTGCTACACATGACAGATCGTAGCTAATGTGTGATCAGTTATAACTACCTCATTGACAGTGAAGTAATGATGAATTAAACCAATTTATTTCGGAATATTATAAATTGAATATTTTCAATAGCGCTTTTAGCTCTAGTCTAAATACTGCTGATTCTAGTCAATGGGCTTTGAAATTTACTTCACATTATACAAAAGTGTAAATTTGAAAAAAGTAAGCTCAAGCTCACGAGAAAAACAAAATTAAACCATCCGAACAAAGTAGAAACATGTCCAATGAATAATAAACTACAGAACATACAACTCAGACAAACCAAACGTTTCAGTGAAGTCAAATTAGGCGATATACCACCACATAATATTTAAATCCTACATATAGAAGACTAAAGAACTAAAGTAACATAAAAATTTCCAGCGCTTTCTCTTCATAAATATATATACAATCCCTCTCTGACCAGCCGCTCCGGGACTGTGAGAATGGCAGCACCCACGTCAGCGGTTTCTCCCTCCCCCGCTGCCACGCTGCTCAACAGGACTGCCAAACTCCACACAGCCACGGTCTTGCCCAGCATCTTCCTGCTTGTCTTCTTGTGAAGTATGAGCTCAATATATGAACAGAACTATTTACTATTCTGGTCAATCGTGTGGACCCTGATGGTAGAGAAGACTACTGATTATGAAAAAAACACGATGCAAGATAATACATTAATGTTGCTCACATCACCAGAGTGTTGATTGTGTATTCAACAGATGCAGAATACTTCACTCTCAATAAACTCTCTTTATGTGGTGAATGGTAGGAAGATATTTTAGCTGCTTGAGCTGTAGACTACTTCGTAACAGCTCGCCAGCACACGGCGAGCTGTGCAAAAGAGGAGGCGAATGTGTTCATCTTCAACTAAAAATGCACTGTTTGATACACTTTTTATTAACAAAACATCTCTTACTTACCACATAAATGTTCCCCATGCGTACTTAATAAGCTCTGCATTCAAGGTATTTTAATGTTCGAGCTTTTTATTTATGAATTTAATTTCACATTTAAGTCAATGGGCGTGAACTGCATTTGTAAATTCATTTTTTTCAAAGTTTGGTGATGAAGCCAACGACTAGCTCCATTACTATTTTGTCAGTGTTGCTTAGGTTTTTTAATTGAATATTAATAATAATTTTTAATTAGGGATATTGATTTACATTAATAACTTTGTTAAACAATTACTAAAATTAGGCATACCGTGATTTGTGGGAGCACATAGCTACAAGTCCTGTAGTAGCTGCGTACAAATAAATTCTATAACAAGAACTATACCCACGCATGCCTCCGACCACAGCCACCGGCAGCCTATGTGTCCTAGAGAGCGACGTCCCCTAAGCAGTTGTGTCTGCTGAGTCTGATAAGACACACAAGCCATGGCTTGGCCTGGCTGGCCTTATAAAGGAATGGCGACAAAGGGCGCCCTCCAGCAGGAAGGAGGGGAAGCAGTTCTCATAAGAGGAAGGGTGGGAGAGAGCCCATACAGTCTGTACTGTAAGTTAATACAACCAGAGTGTTGATGTACATACATACGAGGTGACTACAAAATATGTTTTGGTTTTTGAATGGTTGTTGTAGCTTCCTAACTATTGTAAGTAAAGGGATGAAACAAACCCTCTGAAAAAGAATATTCTGAAATTTTATTTAATTACATTCTGCTTTCAAAGGGTCTATTTCCATATTGAATACATTTTTAATACGGAGACTGAAATTTGCAAAAACAGCATTTAAGGTTGTAACATGTAGGGAGGCAATTATTTGTCGCAGTCTCTTTTCGTTCTGCTATTGAATAACATTTGGCTCGACAAACTCTTTCTTTAACAAAGCCCAACAAGAAAAAATGTAAAGGTGACAGATTGGGAAATATAGAAGGACGTGGAAAATCAGAATGATACGACATTAATTTATTGGGGACTTGATCTCAGAGCCATGCCATTGAGTTTTTAGAGGTGTGTGCTGTCGCTCCATCTTGTTGGAACCATTCATCTGGAAAACAATCATTTGCAAGCATAACATTGAGAATTTCAAGATGCGTTTCACCTCAGAGAATTGAAGCCTCTCCCGTTTCAGGGCATTCAAATAAGCATGATCCATAAATCGCAAACCGTAATCCTTGCATTTTATCCTCTGAATTAACCTTCAAAAGGCACTGTAATATAAATGGAAACTAGATAGTTCCCGTAGAAATTCCACGGCTTGAAAGTGATAAAATTAAGGACCTATGAAATAAGATACATTTTTCAGTTTTACCCGTGGTACTATTAGAACCTGAATATTTTTCATGAATATATACTGAACTTCCATTCAGTATCTTAACTACCGATAGCATAGCCGTGCAAGAGAAAAAAGCTATGCCCGTTCAGATTTCAGTTCAATAATTTTTCTTTCAGTAATAGATAGGAAGTAATGGGACGGACACATACAGATACAGAAAGAGAGAGAGAGAGAGAGAGAGAGAGAGATGGAGATACACTGTCTATTATATAAATAGATAACTATAAATCTTTCATCGTTCGTAAAAAATTCCTTACTGAATCTCTTTTTATATTTGTCGTTGGAGCAATTTTTCTTATTCGGTTCATGGTTTCATTTTCAATCAATTCGCTCACAAGACTAATGTTTTGAAGAGTTCTTGAACTTTTTCTTAAACCGGAATGACCTTTATTCATGTTGTGAACGGATTCACCTTGTTTCCATTTATGAAGAGCTTTCCGGATTGTTACTTCACTAACAGTCAGTCCGTGAAAATTTGGAATCTCTTGTTTCACTGTGATAATCGATTCATATTTATGATTCTTTCCACAATTAATATTTGCTAAATTATTGATAGCCACCCCATGACGAAGGGTTCCTCACAAATACTCGAAATTATCAAAAAGGTGCAAAACGTGGGACAATAGGGTACGTGTACTGGATACCGGAAAAGCTTCAGAATTTTCTCCTTCAGAGAGTTTTGTCTCATCTTTCTACTTACAATAGTTAATGAGTTGCAGTTATTCAAAAGCCGAAACATTTTTTGTGATCACCCTGTATGTCTATGTTGCTTGCAAAAATTTTTACCATTCCTTTGCTTTCTAAATCTAATGAGTAATACTTCACTGCAGTATTGTAAAGTGTACCCTCTGCACATTCTAGTTTAAAATATACTGCTATATTTTTCACGCTAATGCATTTGTATTTTTGCAGTACTTTAAAGCAAAGTTGTTGAACACATCAATGATGCTTCTAGTTGCACTTCGAAATGTTCCATGGAGAATTCGAGAAATGCAAACAAATGAACATTACAATGAAAATACAAAATATTCCATACAGAGTACACTCTTTCTACTTCTCATCATACGAAAATTAGGTGATCTATGTAAAAATGTAAAGCGTACATCACATCCCAGTTAAAGGTAGGCTTAAAGCTTTCACAGAAATACTGAGGTGAATGTTTAAAAAATATATTTTTTATGAAGAGTGTTCAGAGTCGCTGGTTTTATCCCACCCAAACTATCCCAGTGATATATGATACAGGCATATTGATGCAGCCAAAAAGTTCTAAAGAAAAACGTGACACATGCAGACATTTCTCACCATAATTTTCGGTCAATTCATGGGTTTCAAATTTTTTTTAAGGCCGTCCATGCCACCGCTGCTCATATGCTGTAGCTGAGAAGGACTCCGACGCAACAGGCAGCGTATCATCTGTTTGTGAAAGCTTTTGTCGGACGAAAACTAGGAATATTGCATTGGTGCGCAATGAAAAGGCCCCAGATATGCCCTTTTGAAATTAGTCCACCGGAACAAGGGGCATGGAAGCTGTCATTCTTTTCAGTTGTTGAAATGGTTTTAGAAACTGATGAATTCGAGCGTGCTTCAGTGCAAGAACACCAGTTTTAAGCTACTGTTCAGCCTGGGATCATTAGTAAAGAATTTCTTACTAACTAGAGCTTATAATAACTAGTTTTTTAATTCATATGATTATTCATTCATTTACGTATCTCTTTTAACCCAAGGAATATTTATTTATTTTTTTAGGTTAAGATTTTTTCTTTCTAACTATATTTCTAACAACTATTTATGTATTCATATTATTTCATTTGAGGTAAAGATGCTCCTACGGTTCATTCTAGCACTTTTCCTGCTTAGCACGTACGGAAATTAGGATTTTCGAAAGCTACAACGGTCATTTTCTATTTTTAATGTTCAGCAAGCCTTTGGTTTATTTAATAATTGTCTATAGATATGCCAATTAGATTCGAATATATTATAATTGGAATGCAGCAATTAATTTCTTATTTTGAGTAATTAATATTGCATTCGTTTATTCAGTTTTCATATTATTAAGCATTTTTTATTAAAACACGCTCCACATGCTTTGTAACACGTAATTATTCCAAATTCAACATTTTCAAATTTTTTTAATACAGGTAAAGCTGTTACCGTGGCTGGGATGCATTCGTTGAAACCTACAAGTACCATAACAGCCTTAACGATGTTACCCTGGAAGAGCTTTTCTAAAGAGGCGGTAACGTGCAAACTAGCAATAACGGCAAAAAACTAATACTGAGAAACTTCAAGACATCCCAACTTCTAAATTTATTTTCAGTTAAAATTGCCGCAATATGGAACCAGCTGCCCGAAAACATCGTTTCTGCTGGCACTGTGAACACGTCCGAAAATCATCTCGACAAATGTTGAATTAGGAACTCCCCAGTATTATAACGTACTAATTCTATGTCCCTAATTCCTGGAGTCAGTGTATGATTGTGGCAAATGTGTGTGATTGAAGTGTGTGTACTTGACTGAATTGGCTTGCATGATTGAGGTGTACGTGCGTGATTGATACCTTTACTTTAGACGACATGGGACTTGCCTTGTAAACTAAGAATGGACTAAACAGTTTGTTTCAATTACCTTATTCTATTCTAGTCTATTCTATTCCAAAATAACAGGCAGTGTTGGTGGCAACGGCCGTTTTAGATTTTACAGCAAAGACATTATTAGTGTTACATTTTTTGCAGTCACTTCTTACATAACACTTGGAGCATGATTCAATCAATAATAATGTGTAAAATTATAATTTCTAAATAAATGAATGCAAAATTAATTCGTCTAAAATAAAAAATAATTAATCGAATAGAATAAAATAGGGCAAAAATAAACGAACCGTATGGTCCATTCTTGGGTTGCTACCCAAGTCCCATGCGGTTTAAAGTAAAAGCATCAACCAAGCACGTGCACCTAGATTACACTAGACATTTCAGTCACGTACATGCACTTCACTGACGTACTGGCATTTCAGTTATGCACATGTATCGCAATTATACACAGGCCCCACGAATAAATGATGTAGAATCAGTACGTTATAATACTGGGGGGTTCCTGATCCAATATTTCTCGAGACGATTTTTGAATGTGTTCACAGTGCCAGCGGAAACGATATTTTCGGTTAACTGGTTCCAAGTTTTAGTAATTTTAACTAGAAAGAAAATTAAAGGTAACAACGTCTTGAAATTCTTTATTATTTTTTTTAGCAATTATTGCAGGCTCGCCCGTTATTGTTTCTGTTGAAAAGCCCGATAAGTGTGACATCAGTAAGATCGTTGATATACTTATAGGTCTCAATGAGTTGTCCTCGCAGGCTTCTTTGTTCTAAGGAGATGAGTTTACGCTCCTGAAGACGTCTTTCGTAGTTAAGATTCCGGAGTTAAGGAATCATTTTCGTTGTTCTACACTGAATTTTCTCAATTTTATCAATACCTTTTCGTAGGGGATCAGACTAGAGTCGAACTGCATATTCCAGACGTAGCCGGATTAGCGCTTTATAGAGCGGTAATATTGTATTTTTTGACTGGTATTCAAAGTTTCTTGCAATGAAACAAAACAGTACTTTTTTTAAAGTAAAAAGTACAGTTTTTTTGTTTTTGTTTTTCCTGAACCAAGTGCGTTATGTGCTCCTGATAAGATATTCAATTAAAGAGCATAGGAGTCATGTACAAATTTTACTCTTCCTAAACGATAAATTCTCATAAGGAACTCACACAATGAAAATACTGTTCAAAAACTCACAACTAAAAGTTTTTATTAGAGCGCAATAATGTCAACTGTTCAACAGTTTTATCACTAAGTTTATTTCTACGGGGGACTAACGTTAAGCCAGCAAGAGAGAATAACCTCCCGACTGGGGCAGAAGACGGCAAAGTTGTGTTAACACGAAGAAACATTTTTAGAATAAGAAGATGCCGTTTAAAGCCTTTTATGTTTTTATCACTGTGGTTGAGATACGTCATAATCTGCATGTCTAGTGAGGATTCCCTAAATGAGTTTTTCTTTTCCAAGCCGAAGTACTCATCTTTGGACGACGTCAAGTTTGCTTCCTCTGAACCATCGGCAGAACTTACAGACTGGAATATCGAGGCAGAATAGTGAGGTCAAGTATGAAAAGGAAATTTCAGAAAAAAGATAATGCAATTTCTCTCATAAAAAAGTTTAACTGGACCCCGATAGAAAAAAGACTACTCATTCAAAAGGTTAAATATGTATTTCCCATGCTATATCGCCCTCAAAGTTCAGCCAAAGTTGTTAAATTCCATCCACCCACTACCAAGGGTATAAAACCTAATCGAAGACAATGTTGACATCAGTTTTCGCTTGCCCGATGCTGGATAATGGGCCCTTTGAATTTCAGGTGCATTGCTTTGGAATAAACTGCCCACGTATGTGAAGGGAAACCAGTCACTTAAGAATTAAAAAAAACATGATGCATCATTTTCGAATATCAGAGTAGCAAATAAATGCAGAAAACTTACTAAGTTACTATGCATGATTAAACAAAATTCACTTGTTAACGAAACATACTACACACAAGGGTCTACCATGCGTTCGTGTCATACAATTTGGGTGTTAACTGAAGTACAGTTAATAATATTCAGAAGAAATAAACCTGAATATCAAACTCGTGCTACTATTCCACAGCTCTAAATATAAGTTAACAAATTTGAGTTTAACAAAAAACGGCACGTTTTTTACTTTCAAATTAGTGTATTGGTTTACCTGGTCAATATTTCAAAGTTCATTATGGTCAGCCTTCACAGGGCAAAAAAATTGATAGGAAACAAACTGTATTTGAATTTGTACTTCTCAAGTTTTCAATTTTTTATTTATATTTTATTTTATTTTCCCAATGTATAATCATGAAGTTAAGGACTCAATGTTACCAAAGGTTTCGCTACAATAAGAGAATGTGAAACCTGAGAACTTTAGTCTACTACAGTACTAACTATTTCAAAATCTAAATCTTGATCATTTGTGACGTGTTTTTACTTTTCACTCTCATCATTTTTTATTTTAGTCTTTCTCTGATGTGTAACATCGAATTTTATCAAACGCGATGATATTTGCAGTTAACTGTAATAATGATTAGATTAAATAAATCATCAGCAAGTCATACTAAGTAGTTAAAAAATAGGATGAGAGGATCCTGGGTGGCGCACTCCGGCGCATGCCTCCGATGACGCAGCATCCTTCCCCTCTCGAAGTCGTGTAGCAAGAATTGTATCATTCTATATACCATACATTTCTACATCTTTAAATTCCCTCCTTAATAGCACATGCATTACAATATAAATTAGCAGTAATTTCATTTATCTCAGTAAAAATTAGCGTAATTATCATTATAGAATTTTAGTCTTATTTTTATATTTTTATTGATAATTTTTAGTGACAACATAATGATGTATTTTTTTGTAATTAAATTAGTTCTAAGCGTTCCAAAAACTAAGGATGCCGATCTCGGCAACATTAGTAAGCGTTCTACCCGCGTTTCCGGTACGGGCCCATATAAATACAGGACAGGGTGTCAATAGCTTTTGTTGCCGTAAAAATTTGTGTGTGTGCTTATTGTGAGGCCGTCATTCCTTTCTTCACCCACTGTTAATGATACACTTTAAAATCTACAAAGTAATCAGCACTAATTAACGTACTGTACTGCCTTGACAAAGGTAAAGCACATACTCAGTTACAATCAGAAACAAACAAACAAACAATTTTTATTTCCAATCAAGTACACAGTACATAAACATTTAGTACATTGGTTTTTCAAATTCTTAAGGTTAGCATTCTTAGAGTAAGGATGATGGTGAGCTCCATGCGACGATCCTGGGATGTGTCCATGGGCGATGAGTTGAGGGCTTACCGATAAGTGCGAGCTCACGACGTGAAACGAGAAACAGTTCGTATTCATTGCCGGGTTTCGAACCCGCAGAAGTCTTTCTGCGCAAGCAGAGACCCGATACAGAACACGGGCCGCAGACCACTCGACTATGGTGGCTGCCACAAAGATTCCTACCTCTCAATATTAGAGACTGAGTTGAACCAATCACATTAACACAAAAAATCATTCACCATCACCACAAAGCACTGGGGGCTGGAACTACTTCCCAGTGATCAACCAGAGTCTTCACTTCAGCCTTGAGGACCCTCCTGTTAGCAAGATCCCATGCATGTTGAAGAACGAACTCCCTTATTACTCATGTCTGGTCTGCACGAATAAAAGCTGAGTCTAAATCTGACAGCCTTTATTTAACCTCAAGCCTAGGTCACAGCAGCAGTATAATCAAAGAATACCCTTATAACTAGTGGAGTTTATTGGTGAGAAATAGCACCAACTAAAAAAAACTTCGCAGTCGAGTAGAGTATGACAGCCATGTTCCCGACAGGGACGAGTTGAAAAGCGATTTGGCTCCTCACCGAGTTTCATCTCGAAGGGCGTAGCTCCATAGTGAAGAGGAGTTTTCGTTGGAGCCACACAAAGTTTATACCAAAAATGGGCACCACAATTCTAAAACCATGAAAGTTAAAGTCATGGAATGAAATTTTTTTCTTCAATTCATGTACGAATGTTTTACCATAATTTAAAAAATATTTGGCATTTGAGGGGCATTTGAAAATATCTAGCCTCTTTTTCAACACTCGTGGTTTTAATTTTTCGGCTAGAAAACAAGCTGTGTCAGGCAAAAATATCTCATTCCAAGATTAACATACAAACAACTTTATTTCCAATCAAGTACACAGTACATAGACATTAGTACATTGGTTTTTCAAATTCTTAAGGTTAACATTCTTAGAGTAAGGATGATGGTGAGCTCCATGCGACGATCCTGGGATGTGTCCATGGGCTTGTGTGTTGAGGGCTTACCGATAAGTGCGAGCTCACGGCGCGAAACGAGAAACAGCTCGTATTCATGGCCGGGTTTCGAACCCGCGGTCTTTCTGCCTGGAGCAGAGACCTGATACCTAACACAGGCCGCAGACCACTGGCCATGGTGGCTGATTAAAATTTGTGTACAAGATTTATCTGTTCATATGTTCCAAAAATTTCATTTTAGTTTACTAAGAAGAAGTATTTTCCCTGAAAAACATGAAGTGAAATGATCATTTTGAAGGGCGTATAAAGAAGATACTAATGTTGAACTGAAATCAAATCATTTTCACATTGAGATAATTGAAAATTAACCTGCACAAACACTATTGCACATAAAAACTTATTATTAAGTATCTTATACACATGCTTTCTTTATTTCAGATACAAATTAAAATTCATCATTCACGTGACTGGTAGAGTTTTTGTAAACCATCAAAGCTTCATTTTCAGTATGTCGATGCATATGGAAGTATATTTATCAGATATGGAATATTTTTCTAGCAGTTACTGCAAAGAATACTCTTTTCGATCATTCATTGAAAAGTTTTTAAACTACACTAATCTAAATTTCCGCCCAAAAAACTCATGTGATATACCATTTCAATTTCAAGTTTGTTAAAGAATAGTTATAATAGATGAACTTATTGTGGCACCATCTAAAAAGTAAAAGCTTTATTTTGCACATTTTTGAAGGTTCTTGATTATTATTGACGTAATAGAACTCTGAAAACATCATAGAAACAGGGAACACTGATTTTTAACGTTTGGATCATCTACAATTATGCATACGGATGCATTCAAATTGATCTGATAATTACTGTGGAAGTTTTTAGATGGTTTAATGAAAAAGAATTTTTAAGGATAAACAGTTTTGATGGAGACGACTAGGTTACACACACTGAAAAAGATGTGTGAGCATCAAGTGAGCTCTTGGAAGGAATATTTTAAATTATCGATAAAATGTTACGTCTATTCTAAAAGGATAGGTCTGAATTGCATGTTATAATTCAGTACGAAGACTTCAAGGGATGGAAATTACATGATACATGCAAAATAATATTCTCATTCGCTTTTAATGAATTATATGAGAGAGCTGAACTTCAAGTTGTTAAATATTTTATAAACAAACAAACAAACAAAAATGTATATTTCCGATAAAGTTGGTACATAAGAAATGTAACAGCATTGGCTTTTAAAGATGCCTTATCATAAAATCCTTAAGTGGTAGGTATTCTATGCATAGTAAATGATATAACAGCAGTACCTACGGGTGTACGTAAACATTCACATCATGCAATGAACGCTAAATATACATGAGGAAACAAATGAAACTTCGCTTTTTCAATGATGACTTAGGAGGTAGTCATTGGTAATACATGTAAATTCTGACATGCTATGTATTACACGCATTTTAGGTGATAAGCGAAATATTTTCTTTAGGTACAGCTTAGAATTGACCTCATTGCATTTAACTAAATTGAATGTTTAACATCCGTTCTAGCTGTCTGGTCATCTAGCTGTTGAATATCACTACGTTTACGCCTTCATATTTTTCACATATAGAACACCTGAAAGTTATTGTAAATTCTTACAAATGCATTATCAGAAAAGAATTGAGGATATCAATAATGAGATGTAATTATTTTTAGCTGTGTAATGAGAATTTTCCTAAGAATTAACATAGCTTTGAGCATATACATCTATAGTGTATACACCATACAAATGTAGTATATATATACGTGTGTGTTTGCTATATATATATATATATATATATATATATATATATATATATATATATATATATATATATATATATATGTGCGTGTGTGTGTGTGTGTACACATGTGTACCTGGCAGAGCTCAAAGAGCAGGAGTTCTCTATCGCATGCGCTGCACAGGAGGAAGATATCATTTTCTCCTCGACAGACATTCAAATTCAATAGAAGATCGCTGTATTGTATGCACTATAATAAGTTGCGGAGTTAAATAGGCAAATATCTATACATGTATCCAATACGGACTGTCTAGTCGTGTTGGTGACGGAGCTCAGTTCATCCACGGGAGGATGTAGGAGAGGGAAAGGAGAGATGGAGGAAGGGGGAAGGAGCTGTACTGGAATATTACGCAACACATGAGGACGAAATTTACAAATGAAAAAATACTGACTAAAAAAATGTGTTCTTTCTGTTTGGGTATTTTGGCCTAAAAAGCGTCGGCTTTTTTATGAGGAATAAGTCGGAGAAGTTTCTAATGCATGACTCAAGTTTCTTCTTTTCCTACGAATACAGAGGAGAATATCAGTAACCTGTTACCTCAGTCTCCAGTTGCTTGGTATGGCGAAGTCGAGCAGGCCGATTGACACAGTACACTTCAATTAAACAACATCCTAGTCTTCATTCTCAAAAATTACTCCAATCTTGTACGTTTAGCTTAACCAGTACATATTATATTCATGGTCAACAGAAATTTTGTTGATTCTTTGCACTCGGGTTGACATTACTAGAATATTATGCTATCGTTAGAATTTAACTCATTCAAGATGTCTTCTAATCTCCCAAAACTGCTGCCAAACATGCTCTCACGAAACACTAATCTGGAGTCGCTGAGTGGGGACACAGATAGAGGCCGAGTACTCTATTGTCGTTTGATTTAGGACAGTACAGGGAAGGAATTTTCAGATAAAAGTAGGACTATCAGGTTTGCATTTATTTGTGATTGAGATAAAGAGTACGGCCAGATTTTACTTCCGTGTGCTAGTGATGAATACTCACAAGCACTTCAAAATCCTTCGTAAATTTATAACGTGTTGATAGTGAATTTGCTATATAATGATTTTTATGGAGACCTATTCAAGGCAGCAAATTTGTATCCTGAATCAGCAAGGAAATACTGTTTTCTATTCCTCGGTTTTGTTTTGGCGAGTAAATATTCCACTATTTTCGAGTAATTTGCTTTACAATTGTAAAAACTATGTTACTTTTCATTTACAGATGTATCATGTGCCAGGTTTTTTGCAGTAAACTATCAGGCATAGAAACGTTTTCTATCGTTAAAGGCTATCTCAGCAGGGATTATGCAAATATTCACACTGAACAAAACTAACCTGGCCCTTCTGCCAGTTCAGTTCAGTAGGCGAAACTAACAGGATACGTAGTATGTCTATAAGGTGTGGAAGCTTTGTGGTCGCCTACTTTTGTATAACTTTGCAATTGTACACCAATAATTAAATTCTTTCGTCTTAATTATTTAATTGAGTAAGAATTATGATAATTTATTATTTAACTTAAATTTTAAAAGCTGTCGTAGAAAAACTTCAATTTACAATGCAAAATTGGCAACATGAATCATCGTGTGGGACTTAGATTCACTTGGCAGCCGCAAGAGCATTTTTAACTTAGTATGGCTTGTGACGCTGTGGAAGGTGGATGTACGCGTGTTGTTGCTGGACATCACTTCCGTGCCTAGATCTGTGTGATTGTACTTTGCTTTGCTTGAATTCTAACCGACTGTTTTCTTGATTAGTGCTGTTATTCACTAGATAATCTGTATTTCTTGGTATGAAGTCTGTAAATATAGTAAGAGAATGTTGCTAGTCATACGTTGTGCCTCACCACCACCTTCGTTCGCTTACTCAACTTCCTCATTATCTGTGAGACAGTGAGTTCTAATTTCACAGTGACATCTTCTTTCTTATCACATATGTAATGCAGCGTTGTAAAGACTAAGTTTTATTTCTCATGTACTGATGCATTTGCAGAGTTTTCCACCTGCGTAAGTGAAATGAATGAACAATGACAAAGGGTGCGAAGAAGAGTCAGCTGTTTTTAGAAGAATGTGACAGATTCATGATTTTTTGTTAAAACCAAATGTGTGCTTGAAAATTTTAAAAATTCTGATAAAATAGTAGAATCTTTGCTCTTAAATGCTCTAAATTCCATTTGATCTCAGCTTTAAGTCTAAGAAGGATTGATTTACGTATTTTTATAATGGTATTGTTACAAACATTGTTACGATGTGAGTTATAACTTGCTGTAAAATTCACATAGGTTAAAAAATTTTTATATCCAAGTTATTTTTCTTTGAAATTAATTTAGGAAATTTGTTTCCTGGATAATTTCACTCAATGATGACACACAGGAGTCTAATACATTCATGATGTTACAGAAGTATTAGCTTGCTGAGTAAGGTGTGAGCTGCCTAGTCAACAAGTGCTAATAAGCATCATGACTGACACTGATTAGATGTGTAGCCACTTAATGAAATATGGAGAGAAGTGTAGATTTTAGTGTATGCTTAGGTTTTTGAACTTGTGCAGATTTTAGTGCTTGGGCATATTTGAGTATTTTCCTCAAATGTGACATCCAGCAAACTATTTCCTGAATGCTTGAATATTTTTGCAGGTCCTAATCTTCCATGCAATGAAACTACATGGTTTTAAAACATTAATGACTTTAAAAAAATTAATGGGAAGTCACAATGTAGGAACCAATGGGGTTTCTATATTGTTCGTATGTGTGACTATTGATAATTTAAAAAAGTCCATCTTTAGTTTTTCTGTAAAGTGGATACAAGGAAAAATGATCATCAGCATATGGATGAATTGTGTCTGATCAAAAATGGTAGGTGTCATGGCATTATTATACCTTGTTGCCATGAGTACTACTTAAAACCTTTAAATTGAAGGAGAATTTAACCAAGTAATGTGTACTGCCAGATTATACTTGACAAATACTGTTGATTTTGAAGTAAACAAAATAGGAGATAATTTATGCACTACAAGTTTTCAAATGCTGTGCAGTTCTTGGGTTTTAATTTCTGATGTTATTTAAAGGTTTTTGAATTTTGTTGTGCACAGAAGATGACCAGAATATTAGGTGCAAAGTTTTTGAAGCTCTGTTTAACTTTGAGGACCACTGTCTGTTTTGACGTACATTAAAAATAATTTCCTTTAGTCTCACATTTTGAATGTCTCTCTAAAGTTAGGTAAAATTACATAAATTAGCAAAGATGAGTGTCTAAAGTTAGGTAAAATTACATTAGCAAAGATTAGTGATTATTAATTTTACATAAATTAGCAAAGAGTGTTGAGTCAGAGGTAACTAGGTTATTTAGGGTTAATACTAGCAAGAAAATAAGGAATCATGCAAATAGATAGCCAAGAAAACAAGAAGTTGTTTTGAAGAAAGAAAATGATGTCTAATCAGTAGCATTGCTTCCATGCCGTCCAGTGTGTACACTTGTCACTACTGAGAACTTGTGTCTGACAGCTTCACTAGTAGTAGTGCTAGTAGTGATGAAATTTATTAGGATTTCATTGGCTCAGCCATATTGTATCTGACAGCTTCACTAGTAGTAGTGCTGGTAGTATTAAAATTTATTAGGATTTCAGTGGCTCAGCCATATTGTGTCTGACAGCTTCACTAGTAGTAGTGCTGGTAGTATTAAAATTTATTAGGATTTCAGTGGCTCAGCCATATTGTCTGACAGCTTCACTAGTAGTAATAGTAATAAAGTTTGCTGGTGTCAACTTTGCATTTGAAGTTGACAAGTTCAGTATGCAGTTAGGATTTGAGGCTTCTTTCACTCGCAATTTCTCAAAAGCAAACTTGGTGAACTAATTACATAGCTACTTCCTACATTTACTGTCTATTAAATTAGAAATCTTTTTATATTATCATCTACATCATGATTTTCATGCAGATTTCCTAGAGTTCCTAGTTACAAAATGAGAAACTAGTTATATATCTGATAGAAGTACTATACTCTAACAGGATGGTATAATTGTTCCCAATATTAAACTATTACCAGAGACTACACTATCAGCTGTTGTCAAGGCTAAATATTGTGATGCAATTCATTGGATTTCCTTTTGTTTTGTCAAGTGCTTTTTTCTTCATCCATTTTATTATTTTAATAATTAGTAGTTCACTTCTGAATTCTCATTCAATATTTTTTGTATATTTTCTGACATTCATTATCATGTACTCAAGATAGTTCCTTCTATTGCAAAGGGCAGGTTCTGCTCAGCAGAAGCTTTGCTTTTTTTAAAATTATGATTGCAACACATCTATTTACTCAAAGCTAAGAATTTAAACAAACTTCCTTGAAGAAAATAGCTGAAAAAGTTATGTATGTTAAAAAATTTATAAGCAGCCATTCTGTCTACATTGTTTGTGCTTGAAATACATGAAAAATTACTATGTATATTAATTAGACTATTAGCTTGCATAATAAATTGTTCCTGCTGAAAATATTGATTTTATATAATGTTTACTAGCCACAAAGAATTTTCTTGATTGAGAATTAAAATGAAACTTGAGTACAATTCTAATATTGAACAACTGCATTGCAGTCACTTATGTAAATATTCATAACAACACATGTGTAAAATTGCTGTATTTTTTTGTGAGTGAAGAGAAAATGTCTGTGGTTCAATTGAATTTCTGGGGAATGTAATTTGTGAATAGAAAATATTTATTGTATTTAAAAGAAGTGCCACCATAAACAACTCAGACTGCTGGCCAGACAATCCAATATGACATTGTAGATCTATCAGTTGTTTTACACTAACCTTGCAATAAGAGCTGTGTAAACACAGCAATTTCAATAGACCTATCAATCTTTCAACACACTTTCAATAGGCCAGTTGAAAGTGTTCTTGCCATTATTATTTTGTTTCTGCATTAAGGGCTCTGGTGTTTATAAATTGTATCTTTGTTTTGCTGTCCTGTATTTTGGGTAACTGGGACTGCTTTTAGATCATTAGAAATTGTATTTGGAAATAAAAATTAATTTTGATAATTCAGATTTAAGAATTTTGTGCTAATGGAAAGTTGTTGTTGCATATTCTTAGGTTCTGAAGGTCATTGTACTGGTGTTCGGTACTCCAATTCCAAAGCAATGTTTCTGATTAGCAGAGTTAAAATGCTCCTTATAAAGTGTGTTTGAGGTGCAGCTCTAAAATTGCTGAAGGAGGCAGGTGTAGATATGAACATTGAAGTTTTACAGGACTCCCATATTTGCATAATCATGAATGTAATATTAAATTTAATGTAGAATAAATATTGTTATTTTTTAGAATATATGTGAATATTGCTGGTTCAAAAAAGTCCAGCAACATAATGGACCTGATGGGTAAAGATGCTTGTTGAACTGCAAATGTTTCCAGCATCAGAAATTTATGGCTTCATCTGACATTGCATATGTTTGACCAATTTCAAAGTTTATACATTGATTTCAAAAAAGTTTTGATGTGGTTGCTTGCTCATTGCTAACATAAAAACTTTAATTAAGAGATTCAATTTTTGCCTTGTGTTTTGTGTAGACACCAGCTACAGCTGTAGATTTGTATCCAGTCTAATTGAAGGTCTTGAGTGTTGGGTTGAAAACCTGTAGTATTTTGTATTTATTAAATTTTCTTTCAAGTTTTTTATCTAATCTAAAGAGCTGGTGTGCTATGTATAAAAATTTCCTCAACAGCTGTGGAAAATAGAGCCTGAGATTTATACCTGAAATTATTGTTAAGTTGAAGAAAATAAACGTATATCAGTGAGAGGTGTGTGAATGTGAGATATTTCCCACTGGATAAACCTGGTATTTTTTTATAATTCTTGTGACATACTTAGCAGAAGGTGTGTGCTGCTTGAATTGCTGTTTCTATTTTTTAAGTGATATATTTTTGTGTATCTCTTACTACAATACTCAGAACAAACCAAGCTTCAGTCATGTACATGTGGTGTGATGATCAGCAGTTCTTGGCCAGAGTCTAGGGTGTTATGAGATCTGGGTTGCTCCTCAAGACTGAGGTATCTGAAAGTGTTGATAAGAAGCTCTGCCAGGCTTTGAAGTGTTGGTCAGAATATACTGATTCTCACAAATTTATTTGCTTGGGTTTGAGGACTTATGGAAGACTTGGAGTGGGTTTTTTATGTCTGAATATTCTAGTATGTTGGTATTTATAGTACAAGAAATAACTATCTTATGGCACAAGAATAGAAAATTTTTACTTTCATAGGCCAGCAGTATATTTATACTCATACCATATGCTCTGAAATACATAAATGCTGAAATATAGAAGTAATAAAATGCCAGTTCAATTTGAAACTGCTTATTTTTGTAGGTAGACTGCATGTAAATGATAATAATGGTAAGAACAATGATATGAAATCTGAAACTGTAGTTCAATAATGTAATATAATACTATGAGTTTCAAGCTATATTGCTGATCATACATTAGAAGCAAAAGGGAGAGTAAAGTGGATGATCAAAGGTAAGTGAAGTGATGAATATTGAAGTCATGGAAACACAGCTGGTTGAAGAGGGCTTGTGAGGAGTCTTTATGAAGTGACATTCATGTGAATTGAGAGCAATTTGATGTGTGCAATTACTTGGATACCTTGCTACTTGACAGGGATAGAGAAGAAATGAGTTGACAAGGTTTTTATCATGCTGGATAGTCAGGTAGGAGGTATGGAGCTATGTAGGTTTAACAAGACTGAGTTTGATAATTTAAATGCTTAGATACTGGAAAATGAAATATCTGATATGCTACAACAAATTACTTTTTCTGAGGAGGCATGATACTGTGACTACCTGTGTGCTGTTCAGACTGGATGATCGTATGAATTTTATTCCCTGTTACCAATTGGTCTGTGTACTGTATAGACTGGAGGATCTTGGATATTTTATTACATTGTACCAATTGGTCTGTGTACTGTACAGACTGGAGGATCTTAGATATTTTATTACAAGGTACCAATTGATCTATGGACTGTATGGACTGGAGGATTTTGGAAATTTGCACAGCAAGATGGAAATTTTCACAGCAAAGTTTAGCATTGACAGACAGATGGGAGAGGCCTGTTATTAAGATAATAGTTGTTGGCAAGCAAAAGTTTAGAAGATGACTAAGCAGGCCTAGTAGCTTGAGAGAGAGACTTGGAACATGGTGTTCAGTCTAGGTAGATTACAAGTAAGAAGAAGAAAGGACTCTAGTACAATGAGTAAATGAAGAAGGAAGAGTCAAGTTCTGCCCTAAGAAGTTATTGGTTTGCATGAAAAAATTAGTTTTTCATGTTTTTCAGTTTTCAGAGGATGGAGTTCACAGCTTTGACTGCTTACTGTTCATCTAAATGTATAATAAATATGGAGCCACTTTTATCATTTTGATATACATCAATAGTAAAATCCCATCTGGAAAGAAAAGTGAAAGTAATGCCTTATTTTTGAATATCTCAAGAAAGTTCAAGTGTGTACATGAAGTATGTATCAGTATAGCATATTGCTAAGCAAGCATTGATCTGGATCTATCAATTCAGACTAAAGCCTCCAGGGCAAAGTTTTCTTATTAACACCACAATACTTCTCATTTGATGAGGGTTCACCTACAAACTATTTGCAATATATTGCTTTGTAATTATATCCTGCAATACATGCATTGCTTTGCAATTATGGGGTCTGATGTACATACATATGTTGCTTTGCAATTATGAGGTCTGATGTACGTTGCTTTATAATTATGATAGCCTTATATACATACATATGTTGCTGTGCAATTATGGGGTCTGATGTACGTTGCTTTGTAATTATGATAGCCTGCAATACATTGCTTTATAATTATGATAGCCTTATATACATACATATGTTGCTTTGCAATTACGTTGGCTTGATGTACGTCACTTTGTTATTATAGGACCTAAAGGATTGCATTTCAAGAAGAACCTGTAATTAAAATATTAACTTTGCCCATTGAATGTTTGCCATGTTTTATTACTTTTAAGAAAAATTTGTAAAAATCTAGAAATGGCTACATGGCTAACTGAACCAAGCAGAAGATATGAACACCATTTGCTGGACAGCGATTCCTATGAATGAATATTATGAATCTAATGCACGAGAAGGGCGATATAGATGTGCTTCTGCTTTTATTCTTTAGTCTGTGTAGTTGTAATTGTTTTGATGTTAGGTGTCGTAAACTTAGTGACTGGTGTAATGGATTTTTAGAAGCAGCGTTGACTTCATCATCCTGCTTTAATGAAATGATATGACGTTTGTCTCCAGTTATATTACTTGCTCTAAATTTCCATTTATTGTTGGACTAGTGTTGCTTGTTGCCGCAGTCAGTCAGGATAGAAATTATCTGAAGAATTATTTAGCTTTACTTATAATTTCAAGCAACACGTCTGTCACAGTGCTGGCGTATCACAAACCAAGCGTTTCAGTGTTCTACAGCTGAAGTACACTCTTTTATGCTGGGTGCCGCTTAAGTGACTGCTCTTTTTAGGAAAAAAAGCTAAGTGTAAAACGATCGGGTTAATAATGAACGAGGGAGAAGATCTTAACGCTCAATTAACAATTAAATATAGAATTAATTTATTGATTAAAAATTAATCAATTAACTAATTATTAATTTTCTAAAAAAAAGGTGTTCGTTATAGGGTCTCCTGTATACGCACGTTTTAGGACTGTAACAACCAAATAACTATCACCTCATGAGTCACGGCTGCACGACAACAACAATTGACTGTGTTGAAGTTTGAAAAACTTGATTATTTTGATGCATGAAGGGTCCTAAGATACTTGAAAAGTTCTACTTATTAGAGAGATTTCCGCTACGTAACTCGTTATCAGGATGTGATGGAGCACTTCATTTGTACACACCTCTACTCCAGTTGTTATCTCACGCCCTGCAGCTGACATTGTGTTTTTCTCTTGCAGAACAGTCGTAGAAGAGTTGTGCAGTACAATGAAACTCGTCATTTTATCAGTGAAGGAAGACTTATGTGCCCGTTAATGCTGGCATGCGAGCTGTGTGACAGCGGCTGCTGTGTGCCCACAATCACTGCCCTCTGGGTGCTCTCAGTAGCAGACGTGTCTCCAATTCACAGAGCTCTCCAACCTTCTTGTTGTGATGAATAAAACTTTATTGTATACAATCCTTAACTCTCAAGCTTACAGTTATGTCCTCAGTTGCTTTTATATATTAACAGGTTTTTAGAGTCTCTCAAATTCTATGTGATTTTCGTACATTTTGTCTAAGCAGTTGCTTTCAGTTATTTTTTTTGAACTTGAGAAATTACAGAGCTTGTTCCTAGCGGTTTCCAAGTGCTGTTCATCTATAGTTTATGCATTTATCTGCTCCGCTGGTGTTCCATTCTTAATATGAAGCAATGAAGTGAATTTTCTGCGTTTGAGTGTTATTTGTGAAGTGAAGATTGCGTCAGTGAACACAAGTCCCTTGCCATTAGTTCCCGGCGTTTCCGCATTGCTCTGTATTTCTATTTTAATATTTTCCAGTCACTCGCCGGAATTATCTGAAGACTAACACAAGAGTTTAGGTGTGAAATATTAAAACACTTGAAGTAACCTGGTCAAAATGCGAGAGTTTAAGGTTGTCGTGCTGGGGTCCGGAGGCGTTGGCAAGTCTGCCCTCACTGTGCAGTTCGTGTCCGGCTGCTTCATGGAGAAATACGACCCCACAATTGAAGATTTCTACAGGAAAGAAATCGAGGTGGACAACAGTCCGTGTGTCCTGGAAATCTTGGACACTGCAGGCACGGAGCAGTTCGCATCCATGCGGGACCTTTACATCAGGAACGGACAGGGCTTTGTCGTCGTCTATTCCCTAACCAATCAACAAACTTTCCAGGACATCAAGGGCATGAAGGAACAAATCACCAGAGTCAAAGGCACAGACAGAGTACCCATTCTTCTAGTGGCTAATAAGGTGAGTCGGTGTTCGTTATTCAGGTGAGGTAGCTATATAACTTGTAGATAACTTGTGATGTCAATGTGATTTGGCTAGTCAGCGTGCCTTGTGACGTTAATGTGATTTATGTCATCAATGTGTTTTATGACATCAATGTGACTGTTGACGTATGTAAGGAAGACGGGTGTAGGATGCAAAGACAGCACGTGTGAGGACTGGCTGAAGGTTTGAGGGGGTGGCTCAGACACAAAGACTTAACACGTTGACTCCGATTGCCTGATTGGTGTAAAACTTCACATTGTACGCATAGTCACTAGAAGGGTCTGAAAAAATTACAGAACCCAAGTGGTAGACATACGTACCACTTCGGAGTCAACGTGTTAAGCACGCACTGGATGGCGTACTGAGAAGCAAGTGTGAGCGAGTGTGTGACGGTCTACATTAGAACATGGCAACAGGAATGAGTCCTTTGATCCATTCCTAGCTTGCTGCCTGAGTTCTTTTTTCCATGGAAGTTCTCTCAAGCTCCCACACAGTGCATCACACGCAGAGCTCTCAGTTCTCGCTCTACAACTCACCAGTCTCGTGTCACACAAAAAAACACGAAGATGTATGATTGAATAACAGCTAATCATGTTCGGAAGCCTGGCCCCTGTGTGATAACTTCCTTCAGAGTGAAAAAAAATTTGATGGTTTATCATTGTATCGTTACTGGTTGCGAAATCTATAGCACGGTATTGTGGCCATACGGCAAAATACGTATTTTTTGAATGATAGGTGGGCTCACGTGGACACGAATAAACGTAATTTTCGTATTAAGTTCACGTACCGGAAGAGGAAACTTAAGTGCCGGGAACCCGTCCTCCTTCTGTAGCATTAGTACTAAATGCAGCAGAAATATGAGGCCTAAAATATTTAACATTTTATTCCTTGGCAGGAAATCTACTTA
Source organism: Trinorchestia longiramus (assembly GCA_006783055.1). Classification (NCBI taxonomy): domain Eukaryota; kingdom Metazoa; phylum Arthropoda; class Malacostraca; order Amphipoda; family Talitridae; genus Trinorchestia; species Trinorchestia longiramus. The sequence goes on along the minus strand of VCRD01000412.1, from coordinate 187,150 downwards.
CATTTTAGACACTTATTGTGACTGTGGTGGTTAAACTAGGAATATAATAGTAAAATATTTTTGATATGTGACTGCAACTACATGTGTGGTAGATGAAGAATTTTCTTTAAAGCGGAGTTTTGTGTACACTTGCCTGTATATGCTGAGATTATGTTCAGACTTTATGAAGTTGTGATGTAAAGAGTAAAGCACTCAACAACACACATCGTTTTAAAGTAATTGCACCTTAAAGAGAACTTACTATATTGATGCGCGCTTCTCTTGAAAAAATGCCTCGGCTGAAGCATGGGCGGATGGCATCAGCACCTGCCATTTTGTTTCATCTGTTGTATGTAGGTCATTTGGATCGTCAGAGTGAAGTAGTTTCAACAAATCACTGAACTGCATACATAAGTAGTGTTCGTATCCAGAAGCTACGTTGCATGTCACTTGCTCGGTTCTCCGGTGTATGACGATCATTTCTCTACAGTGTCGTCAGAGTGGGGTAGTTTCAATAAATCACCTGTGGTTACTTATATAATACGCAGTGTATCACCATCTCTCTCTGTGTGTCCGTCCCATTTCTTCCAATTACTGAAGAAAAATCATTGAACTGTAATCAGAACGGGTATCTATGTGTTATAAGCATTGTATTGTGGATACCAAGTGCATCGAATTACTATAAAATACGTTATTTTTTCATGTTATTAGCCTTATTCTTGTACACAGTTATATTATCGGCAGATAAGATACAGAATGAAAATTCTGTGTACATTCATGAAAAATATTAATTTAAAATCCAATAATTCGTCGTAAGTTTTTAATACATTCGTCTTTACAATAATTTTAAATACTTAAATCTAAACCGTGGAGTTTCCACGTGAACTATCTAGTTAACTATTATGTAGAATAGAACAAGGCAATAGAAACGAGCCGTTTGGCCCATTCTTGGGTTGCTATCCATACCGTAATAGGAGTATGGCATATTTGTGTCGTATTCATGTCGATCACGTATTACGAGTGTCATCTGCACTGTATCCTGTGTACGGAATCTCTGATGTGTTCATGGATGCTGCAGACAGCAGGACAGCGCGTGCTTGTTGAGCTGTCAGTTGTGACATTGACAGAAAAACTTGCAGTGCTTCCGCTGTGCTCTGCAAAAACTGCAGCGCGCTATTAGTGTTTGTTGCTTCTTGTCGTGTGAGGCAATGCATCGCTCAAATGTTTGGTTTGGGTTGTCCTAGTGGATTGTTTGTGTGCTACGGAGCTGTATTGCTTTCATGTGCGTGTAATATACATCTGTATCATTTACGTGTGTGTGGAGCGTATTTAGTATCGCTTACGTGTGTGCAGCACACCAACTTCTGCATGGTGTTTCAAGGACAAACTAAAATTCTAAGCTGTATATATCTTGATGTCGACACAATACGAATAAATAAAAGTAATGCTTTAAAAAACTGTGACGGATCAGGACCAAGTGATCTTATGCTGAGCTTGACTTTCAGCCACCGTTTTGTTATCTATTTACGCGACTTTCTTTAATGCTTACATTTTTCTATCACGTGTTTCGTTTTCTTGAGCTTATGTCCTAACATTCACAGGTCCTCAGATTTCGGTCTGTGATGACATCTATTTATTATTGAGCGTGTCTCTTTACATAAGTACTCAGATTTTGAGGTTTGATGACTTGGCTGCTTACCAATGCTAAAACGCCGGTGAAAATGCGCACGGGATCGTGATGTCAAAATTTAGTGTTCGTGAAGGACACAGTGCAAAACTTTTTACTATTGGTCCTCCAAATGACACGTGTAGGAACTAGAGAATGTTGAACTAGAGAATCCACGGAGGAGGACTTAAGGTGTGTTCTGTGGAGACCCTCACACCGCGCCCTGTTCTGTGTAGACCCTCACACCGCGCCCTGTTCTGTGTAGACCCTCACACCGCGCCCTGTTCTGTGTTCATCATACGAGTTATGTGGCACAACTTGTGTTCATAAACCTTCAGCAGGTGTGTGAACATGACGGTCCCACGAACGTGACGGTCCCACGAACATGATGGTCCCACGAACATGATGGTCCCACGAACATGACGTTGCAGGAACAACGGTTTTATATTGAGTTCATGCTTGTATAACACGCATGCGTGCTTGCTACGGGCCATAACGTGCACGTCAACACCTTAATTCGAACACTAGAGCACACCACACTAGAATCATGATGCATGTCTCGCCTACACATACAACGAATTTCACAGCACGGAAAATTATCAGTTGTCACGTTGGCTTACTCAGTTTTTGTCAGCCATTCTCCCCAGGCGGATGCATTGACAGGTGTCTGTTCTCGTCAGCAATTCTCCCCAGGCAGATACATTGACAGGTGTCTGTTCTCGTCAGCAATTCTCCCCAGGTGGATGCATTGACAGGTGTCTGTTATCGTCAGCAATTCTCCCCAGGCGGATGCACTGACAGGTGTCTGTTATCGTCAGCAATTCTCCCCAGGCGGATGCACTGACAGGTGTCTGTTCTCGTCAGCAATTCTCCCCAGGCGGATGCACTGACAGGTGTCTGTTCTCGTCAGCAATTCTTTCCAGGCGGATGCATTGACAGGTGTCTGTTCTCGTCAATACAGCAAGAGCTGCTGTGCCTCCAGCGTCTTCAGCTACCGCAGCATTTTCCTGTTGATCTGCATTTCTTTGAAAGCATTTCTTCAGTCCTTGGATTCTGGGGCGGAAGAGACCGGCGATATATGAATTTTAAATTTTCTCGTCAACAGAATTACTTGAATTTCTACCGTTGACATCTTGATGTAACGGTGTGGCATGTGATGCATAGCGTGTGGCTTGTGATGTATGATGTGATACATAGCGTGTGGCTTGTGATGTATAGCGTGTGGCTTGTGATGTATAGCGTGTGGCTTGTGATGTATGATGTGATGCATAGCGTGTGGCTTGTAATACACAGCATGGGATGCACGGCGTGGCTTGTGATGCACAGCATGGGATGCACGGCGTGGCTTGTAATACACAGCATGGGATGCACGGCGTGGCTTGTGATGCACAGCATGGGATGCACGGTGCATCAGGTGGGTGCTCACGGCTACCCCCGCACTGCTTTCGTGTCCCACGCGTGCTTTTAAAGTAGAGCCTCCACAGCCAACCTCAGAGTCAAGGTGACGTGACTGCTGTGCCACAGTCCTGTCCTCTTTACTGTGCCACAGTGTTGTTCTCCTTACTGTGCCAAGTTTCTGTTCTCTTTACTGTGCCACAGTTTCTGTTCTCCTTACTGTACCACAGTTTCTGTTCTCCTTACTGTGCCACAGTTTCTGTTCTCCTTACTGTGCCACAGTTTCTGTTCTCTTTACTGTGCCACAGTTTCTGTTCTCTTTACTGTGAAACAGTTTCTGTTCTTACTGTGCCACAGTTTCTGTTCTCCTTACTGTGCCACAGTTTCTGTTCTCCTTACTGTGCCACAGTTTCTGTTCTCCTTACTGTGCCACAGTTTCTGTTCTCCTTACTGTGCCACAGTTTCTGTTCTCTTTACTGTGCCACAGTTTCTGTTCTCTTTACTGTGCCACAGTTTCTGTTCTCTTTACTGTGAAACAGTTTCTGTTCTCTTTACTGTGAAACAGTTTCTGTTCTCTTTACTGTGAAACAGTTTCTGTTCTCCTTACTGTGCCACAGTTTCTGTTCTCCTTACTGTGCCACAGTTTCTGTTCTCCTTACTGTGCCACAGTTTCTGTTCTCCTTACTGTGCCACAGTTTCTGTTCTCCTTACTGTGCCACAGTTTCTGTTCTCCTTACTCTGCCACAGTTTCTGTTCTCTTTACTGTGCCACAGTTTCTGTTCTCTTTACTGTGCCACAGTTTCTGTTCTCCTTACTGTGCCACAGTTTCTGTTCTCCTTACTGTGCCACAGTTTCTGTTCTCCTTACTGTGCCACAGTTTCTGTTCTCCTTACTGTGCCACAGTTTCTGTTCTCCTTACTGTGCCACAGTTTCTGTTCTTCTTACTGTGCCACAGTTTCTGTTCTTCTTACTGTGCCACAGTTTCTGTTCTCTTTACTGTGCCACAGTTTCTGTTCTCTTTACTGTGCCACAGTTTCTGTTCTCTTTACTGTGCCACAGTTGCTGTTCTCTTTACTGTGCCACAGTTGCTGTCCTCTTTGCTGTGCCACAGTTGCTGTCCTCTTTACTGTGCCACAGTTGCTGTCCTCTTTACTGTGCCACAGTTGCTGTCTTCTTGACTGTGCCACAGTTGCTGTCTTCTTGACTGTGCCACAGTTGCTGTCTTCTTGACTGTGCCACAGTTGCTGTCTTCTTGACTGTGCCACAGTTGCTGTCTTCTTGACTGTGCCACTGGTACACGGGCCACATCCTGTCATAATATCTGCTTGCTGCACTCACTCAAGCTTGAGCTGCTCAGCTTTAGGCCTACACTCAGATTAAGCTCATCTCATTGTTTCCTTGCAAGTGTCGTGGTTGCATCGAGAGTGCGACTTATATCTCGTTGCTCCTTTGAATCACAATTGTTGTATTGGTCTGTAAGATGTACACATTTGCCTGTACCTTCCATCTCTCTGTTAAGATTGAGGTGAGCTTGTATAATAGTTTTTACCGTTAATAATGTTTTTTTACTTGGGTATTGATGGTTAAGATTTCAGTTCTGTGAATGGGAACCAGAGCGGAAGGTCAAGACGTAGATGCACCACGAGGAACTGGGTAAAGATGAACAGGATGAGGCATGACTTGAAATGAAGTAGGGAGGACAGCTCGTTGAACGCAGCTGTTTGATGACAAGTTTCTCATTGACAAGTATTCCAAAGTTCCGTCATCAAACGCCCGAACGGAAGACAGGAGAGGGAGAATGACGTAACTTGCCCTTCTATTTTTCTCAGTTCTTGTGTTCCAGCGAATTGTTTAGCGACTACGTAGTTTCTTGTCACGGATACATGTTTCTTTCTCCGTGTTGGCGTTCTCTAGGACTGTGTTACGGCGATTGATTTTCATACAACAAATTTTCTGAATTTTGCTTTCCTCCAGGAATTACTGAGCTCCCTGTAGGATGCTGGAGCTTTCTGTAGGATGCTGGAGCTCCCTGTAGGATGCTGGAGCTCCCTTCTTTGGCCAGCATCCTGATTCGTGTGTTGTGGACACACTTCATAGAAGTGCTTCTTACTACCTGGTGCAGGACGCAGACCTGATTATCTCTTTATAGCCTTCAGTAGACCTTTAATCTTCTTCCTTGCTCTCACTCCTTCGTTGATGTAGGCGGTGTAAAGACTTCTTGGAGTGTTGCTGTTACTTGCTTCTTTTCATTTGAAGTTTTCGTTTTTCCAGGACGCATTCATAGCTCAAATTAGTGAAATTGTGCTGTGCACTCACCGAGACCAAAAATATCGCGCCATTTTGAGACTCAACTTTATTGTGTTTAACTATGAAGAATGCGTTAAGGGGCGTATCTTAGTGAAAAGCCTAAATGCATGGTACGACGAAACTAAGCGCAACATAGTACGTAAAAGGGTATTTAGAACACATTTTATTCCTGTACTTTTTCTCATTTTTCCGGAATAATGGCGATTTCAGGGGTAAATAAAATATTTTTTGCTTTTTCGACCCAAATCGATCTCCTCGTACAGTTTTCATGCTAGAACAAAGGTAAATAGAATTTTGGTAAGAGAAAATCAATATCTACAAACAATCGTGCCCTTTTTTTGCCACCATAAGAATCACAATTCAAAAACCGACAATTAAAAAATGCTACCATTTTCACTAAAACGTTTTCACTTAACTGATCGATCGATTAAAGTGCCAATGGTTTAGTGATCACAATTTTTCCATCTGGTTATTAACCTGTTCGTGGTCACATTAATGTACACACAGTGTACCTCCTGTGGTTACGAAAAATCAGAAAAATGTTTTTCCACCCAAACAACCAAAAAACACCTAAGAAACAAGGAAACAACATTTACAATCCACTTATCCGGTTTAAATATCTCCTGTGGACTCTTTAACTTCTCCCTGCTGGTAGTTGAACAAATTTCATTTTAATCGACGTGGAAAACAACGAACGGGTTAATATTCAGTGTGTGATCTGGAACATTAAGTTCAGGCTTCCATTTCGTTGGTGGGAAAAAAGTCCAGGAAATTAGTGATTACTCACAACTTTGCTATCCTCAATGCAAGTACGTGCTATTATTCTTCCTTCTAAAGTATTTACAAACACGAGACTCGACAGTGCTGACCATCTAGTTTTAAACTATTTTCAGTCATAACTTCGCTTCGGAAGACGCTTTTACGATATTTTAGCTGTGTGTTTGCACCTCATGTGCTGCACTCGCTTGCTTGTTGACGCTTCACCGCCGGTGTGTTAGCGGTGAAATAAGCAGGTTACTTCTGGCGACCGCGCTTCTTCGGTGTCCGTGTTTGTCCAGAAGAGGAGATATTGACATCAGCCTTACGTGAAGGATTGCTGCAGCTGGAGACACACATTTCGTGATCTGTATCGGTGTTCCCTTGTAGGTGCATTCCAGTATCGGAGAATACCAGAATGCGAATGAAGATTTGCTCTGCATGCACCACTTTGCGCTTGTATGGCTCGGGGCGAATTTTCTGGTCCCATGAGGCCCTGCCTCAGCACAGAATACATGCACTCAGCAGCACCGCCATGCGTGGTCCTGAGAACGGGTTTGAGGGCTGTGCCTTTGTCTCGTGCCTGTGTGACGCACTCCCATGTTTGCGTCGCGCTGCTGTGCCAAATTTTGCCTCACAAAACTGATAGTCCATTCATATTTTGCCTTGAATGTTGACATCGGCATGTAATGAACTTGAGTTATGGAGCTGGAGGTGTTGATGTAACTTAGTGTCAAGGTGGCCTCCTAATCATCCATGATGGCCTGTTGAAAGGTTTTCATGGAAATCAAGTAATTTTTCAAGCATTGAAGAGCACGCTAGTGCAGCTGCAAGTTGTCTTCGTTTTAACTTGCATTGAACTGCAAAACTCGAGCTGACCGCCTCTAGCTCCCGGTAGTACCGCAACGACGGTCCTGGAAACTTGGGGCGCGTTTCTATTTAGTAGAGGAAGAAGAGATATGTTGTGGGTAGGGAGACTGGAGGTCAGGAAGATCACTGAGAGCAGGTAAAGGTTCTCGGTGACATGAACGGGTGGTTGTGTTTCATGGTCATTACATCGTGCAGACTGACCTTGGCTACACATCCTCCAGCGCAGAATACCTAACTCTAATTACAAGAGTTTGTTGTGTTTTGGTTTGTTTAGCTGCGCAAGCCTCATGTTTTTTTCTTCTATTTTACTCTTCGGAAGGTGGTCTGGAGTAAAGTGCAATAAACGTGTCTTGTTTGTGTGTCTAATTCTTTCTTGAATTGTTTCTTATTTTAAATCAGAGTAAAAACATGATTTGAATATCTAGGTCTATACAGTTATGTTTTTAAATTTAATTTAGGAATGAAAAGTCTTGAACAAAGCACGAATAAGATGTAACGTTGACTGTTCTTATAATGAGTCTAAAAAGTAAGTGAATTTTACATATCTCTTCCCGTGATGATTGCTGTAACCTGCCTGTAATGTAGTAAAGGCTACTTATAGAATTAATTGGAACATATAAATTAGATATTACCATTTCATGAATTCATTTCCATATAAACAATAACCTAGTATAAATTCAGTTGATTTTGTGAATACTTTTCCCGGTGCACTAATTCAATATACTGAATTGATAGATTAGTCACTTCTACTGTTCACTAATAAATATGAATATCTTACATTATCGACATCAACGCAAGCGATCACTCAACCTAAGTGCTGTAACAAAAAGAAAGGATTTTGTATGAAATGTTCTGCGTATTTGAATGCCTGCATTTGAATGAGAGAGAAGATTTATAACTCGTTGGTTGCAGTGGGAGCACGTGGTGCCGGCTGGACCACAAGTAAAGCACCGCAGCGGGGCGGGGTTGTCGGTAGCACTGTTACACTAGCAGCACTCATGTGAAGAAACGTGTTCACAAGAAACTTGTTGTTTTTGAAGTACCCTACGACCCACCTGGTAGTAGAAGTGGTAGCAGTGCAGTTGCCTGTGTATGAGCACGAGGTTTCTCACTACGGACTCTGCAGCCTTGGCTCAAGAGAGTGTTTATTATTGCGCTCTCGCTGCTCATCACTGATACTCGTGTTTACTGATAGTGTCTTGCCATGTTATTGGGCAGGAGTGATGGTTAATTTGTGTAGGGGCAACCTCGTTAAGATAAATGCTGAAGTCTGCCCTACTGACGGGTGTACGTCATCTCCACTCGTCCAGTATGTGTGATCTCCACTCGTCCAGTATGTGTGATCTCCACTCGCCCAGTATGTGTGATCTCCACTCGTCCAGCATGTGTGATCTCCACTCGTCCAGTATGTGTGGTCTCCACTCGTCCAGTATGTGTGGTCTCCACTCGTCCAGTATGTGTGGTCTCCACTCGTCCAGTATGTGTGGTCTCCACTCGTCCAGTATGTGTGATCTCCACTCATCCAGTATGTGTGATCTCCACTCGTCCAGTATGTGTGATCTCCACTCGTCCAGTATGTGTGATCTCCACTCGTCCAGTATGTGTGATCTCCACTCGGCCAGTATGTCAGACCCGTAGCAAAGAGAAGAACATGCTCAAAAACGTAAATTTTGAGTATGAAAATTTGGTAACCGACGTAATTCATTTGCGGGAAGCCTGACGAGAACAGCAGTTCGATAAATTTTATTCTATTTTATAATTACATAGGATATAAATCTTATATGAAGACCTGTGCACTGTAGTAGAACTTTATTTTCGTATGCCTGAGATAGAACACGCATTGTGATCCTCCAGCTGTTCACTGAGGCGTGATCAGACGCAGCACTCAGTCAACAACCGACGGTAAAGCTAATCTCATGTTGCGTTCCACAATGACACTGCATTCTACATTCTTAAGCATTTAACATTACTATTTAACTTTGTTTAGCATTAAGTATTAATGTTGCATAGCGCACGAAAACCACATTAGCATTGCTTAGATTTAGGCATTGATGCATTTAGCGTTGATTTTGCATTGCGCTAGAAAACTGCATTTTGCATTGCGCTAGAAAACTGCATTTTGCATTGCGCTAGAAAACTGCATTTTGCATTGCGCTAGAAAACTGCATTTTGCATTGCGCTAGAAAACTGCATTTTGCATTGCTTAGTAATGGTCTGCAATGACACTTCCTCTTGAAAACTTGCAATAGCGAGAGAAGTGGGCGTTGCTTTTCTCTAGATCGTGAATGCAACTAAATTCCTTGAGCATATTTTTACTGGGATTTCCATTATTCTCTGCGGTATTTTCTCATCGATGTTTTTATGGACTCGTACGACATTTCTTGATGCAGGTGGACTTCTTTACTTGCAAATTTTGACTTCTTGCTTGCAAGCATTTGGTTTATTTACGCGTGAGCTGCGAGCAGGTTGTTATCAAGTCCTGCTTACATGCAGGTATCATAGATCACTAAGTGTACGTAAAGTTTATATGTAAGTTTTTTATTAACATGTTGAGTGCGGTACGACCCACCTGTGGGTCACTCAGGTTAGGTTCTGTAATTTTTTCAAAGCTTTCTAGTGACTGCGTACAAAGTAAAGATTTGCATCGGCTAGGCAATCTCACTCAACGTGTTAAGCGCATGAATAAGCGACCGGATTCTTTACGAATTGCCTGTGCACTCGGATGCATTTTCTCCAGTAAATAAAATTATCATGCAGGATAACTTTCAGTAAAAAAATAGTGTTCTTTGGATTTCGAGTGACAAAAAATCTGAGCAGTACTGTGTGTGGTCATGAGTTCAATCGTACGCATGAGCTTGCTGAAAGTTTCTTTTTCACACCCGTAGGAATAAAATTTTAGTATTCACCCTATACTATTATAGCAGTTTATTGATCTTGATGAACCCATTAAAGTGTAGAGTATTTTAGTTGGAAGTCGCTCGAACTTCCAATGAATTATGAATCCTATTTTGCTCGTACATTTTTCATTTTATTTTCAATACATATCACAATTGTTTGTTTCATATGAGATTTGTAACAAAAATTAACAGATTTTACTCTACTCAGAAGGCTAATACATACTTTCATATTTTGTTGACGCAGTGAAGCCCATTAACATCTGCTGTTACAGAGGAAAGTATACGTGAGATCAGGGTAATCAGAACCATTATTGTGTGCGCAAAATGGAGTTGTGGAAGAAACAGTCTCGAATCGCACTAGGTTTAGCACAACCTAATCCTCAGCTCTTTAAGTTTGGCTGGTGATGCATGGAAGCGTTGTGGCATGAGATGTTCCGTCTTTTATTTCACTCTATTCTGGCTCGTAATTAATGTTTGGGTTGAGCCGCTTCTCTGCAGAATCGCCCACAGTTCTAACCATACAGGGTCCCAAAAAACTGCTCGCTCTTTGATTGCCCATTACTAGAGGGGGAGAATATTAGTCTTTCTTCTTTTATGACATTTAATTTTCTTAAATTTAATGTTAATTCCTGTGAACCTAACTCATTAGACTTGTATCTATATCATTAAACACCTAAATAAAAAAATATAAATAAGTGATGGGAATTTAAAGGGAGCACATTTTTTGGACACGTTGTAGTCGGTGGTGCCATGTGTATTGCAAGCAACCGCTCTCACAGCTAGTGCCTCTTACTAGTTTAGACACTCGATTCACTAGCATGAAGTGCATGATTGGTACATCGCCCACTTCCAACCTCACGCAAGCCTTGCTCAAAATAGAGCATGTTGTACTTCAAGTGGAACAATCCTTGCTAAGCCACCGCTAAGACGGACGAACCAAATAACGATAGAATTCACGAATTTGAAATCACAGTAGTTGCCAGTCGCACGACGTCTGTGTGGCTGGGCTGCCGGTCTTCATTTGTCGCGCCTCGTCGATGGTTTGGGCCGAGCGGCTCATCACGCTACAATTTCGTTCTTCCCCGTTGTCGACTTGGTTTTTATGGTTCTTTTAACCGTCACGTTAGCCTTGGTAAACCACGGCTCCTCGAATGGCCTGGCAGTTTGCACCATGCTCTGGTGTCGCTTGACGCTTCGCTCCTTATTCACGGTGTCTTCAAGCGTGTCTTGTTTCTTGGTGTCTCACTGTTTTAGTGAGCTTTCCGTGTCACAGAATTCTTAGACATTCGTCGTCTACTTTCTTGATCTCTTTGGCGTAGGTCTATTGCTGTATGGAATGGAGATTGTCTACACAAGTGCACTGTCAGGTGCCGTTACGTGTGGTCGGCTTACAGTGAATTACGCTGTAGGGTGGAATTTTGACGTGGGTTCCTAATGTTAGTTATGCATGTTCAGCTTGCGACAAGAGATTGCGTTCTACGCCGGTGGTGGTCATCGAGTGGTTTTCTTTATTAACAGAGTGAAGGTTTCCTTCAGGCACTATTGTGAAGCATTTAGCTGCTCGTTTCCATTGGTTGGAAGGCATTCTTTCGTACAAATGTTATGTGGAGTGTACATTTCAGTACATTTATTCACTTCGTATTCATAGAAAGCGACTTTTTGGACATGTAGTGTCAATATTATTAATATAATATTCGAGTGTTAAATGAATTTTTTCCATTAGTAGTTAAAAAAAACTTTTGTTCATTATTTACTGACAAGTACGATCTCACGTAAACTAGACTGTATTTATACATTACCAAATCTATTTATTTTATTGAGCAGTTGAATTTTTCGAACTGGAAGTTGTTAACTAATGAATATGTATCATTGATTTCGTTAATGAATGTATACTGAGCTCTGCTGGGGAAGTGTGCTCGCTATTCAGGGTCTTATTGGTTATAATTTGACTGGACGTCATTCAGTACAGTCTGTGTACATATTGCAAAATTTATTGCGCTTGTTCCTGGACTATGTTTTGATTTTAGTTTTATTACTGAGTATATCTTTTTATATTTTCCTTCATTAATATTTTGTGATGGTAGCTAGCAAGTGTATCGTGCCAGTGATCTCCAGTACGAGGTCCTTTGATTCAGTTTCCTGCGCGCTTAACTGCTTGTCTTTTAAAAATGTTTAGTTATATTTATTTTCCAACGTCTTTTTCAGAGCAGCGATCGTAGTAGAAGCATATAATTCAACCCTTTCATGTATTAGTCACCATTGTTTTTGTATTGTAGGAAAAACCGAATCTAAACTAAAAAAAAAGTTAAATAATTGAAATCTGAGCTCATTAGAATCCTGAATTTTCATTCTATAGATACCCAACACGTTATTGGTTTCTTTGAAACGTCAGTTTATGGCTTGACAGTCAGTAATGAATTCAGTGATAATTTCTAGCGCTGCTTTCCTTCTAGCAAAGGGAGAAATATTCCTCTATTGAATATTGCTATTTGGGTTCAGTTGAATTCTATCTATGCTCCGATCTTTGATACTAGTTTGTGTAGACCGTAACTTGTGACCCGCAAGATATTTGACATTAATGCCTCTCCGTTTGAACTCCTGACGAAAAGTCTACTTTATTTCTCATCCATTTCTCTGACACGGTAACTTGAGTTTCCTTTTTCGAGAGCCACTTCCAATAGTCTCGCTCGACAAATCATTTCTTTGTGTATTTCTATTAGTCACAAGCCTCCTCGACTTCCAGCATCTGGGTTTGTTGTCATCTGTGTGGTTTTGTGTAGCACTTTTATCGGGTTTGGTAGACGACATTCGATGCGGTCGGTCACTCGGTCGTGGGATACAGACAGAGCGCTCTGCGGTGTATTGATTGTTGAGCCTGACATTTGCTTGTCGACTCGGCCTACCATCACTCATTTCTTGTGTCCGCTGTACCATTTCTGCCCTGCACACCCTTTCATCAGTTAATGTCCGGTGCTGGTGTGCCTCAATGCATGCCGGAGTCTTCGCTGCATTCATGCTAACATAGTCTTATTTTTTTCATCTCTCCTCTTGAATTGTATTATATTTCCCTGCGTTATTATTGCAAGCATTATGTTTTTTATTCTAATGATAAGCATTTCTTCTCTTAATTTCATTCGTCAATTATCGTGTGACCATTTGTGTCCTGTATTGTATACGACATGAACGTGAAGAATTATTTCTTTTGCTGTGCTAGAATTAAAATCACATGATTTTATTTTATTCATTTTCTTTCTGGACACGCATTATACATTTGTTAATGACCCATTACCACCGTTGTGGCGGTGCTCTAAACGGCTTATTTGTACAATTACAATTATTCAGGGTGATCACGCTGCGAATTTGTACACCTGCCTGTTGTATTGATGTCCTGTACCCTAATTTACGAGCTATTTTCTGGGTCCCAGAGCTGTTGTTGTTTTGTTGGGTTTCCATATTCAGGTACTTTAAACAACCATTAACTTCACATGCTCCTTAATTCATCTATTAATCTTTTCAAAGTCACACGCTATGCGAGTTTGCAAGGCATCAAGCCAATCAATTTTAGACCACTTTATGTTTTACATTTTGGAAGCCAACCACTTTCTCTTGGTTGCCAGTTCTTAGAATAGCTCATGTCCCAAACAACTTTCTCTCTTACTTCGCTGATTACTTGAAACAGTACTCCGTGCTCTGAGACTCCGTCAGCTGATGACCCTAGCTAGACAGAAGGCTGTGCCCTGCGCCTAGAAATCCGCTACCCAAGTTTGATCCTTTACTGCATTTTTTTTCCTGAAGAGAAAAATGTATCACAACCCCAGTGTTCAATGGCTGATCCTATACTGCCGGTCACGTCTAAACAAGCAGAACTGTAACATGTTTTGAACCTTCCAAACGTGTTGAGTACAGTACTGGTTTGATCTTAGGTTTTGTTTTATTACACTTCTTCAAGAGGACATCAATGTCATTTTAATCGTTAAAGGGTTAAACACCATGACATTCTTTGCGGTAATGCAAATATTTTTGGACGCAGTCTGTGTTAGCGTGAGTCTGTTAGTGGCAAATGTCTGTTTTCAGTCCGAGGTTTGTTGCAGTGTTAGCAATTATAAATAAGTGTTAGAAAATAGTTCTGTGAAATAATGAAGATAGACAAAGTATTTAATATGCTTGCACGAAAGGTATGAAATTTTTGCTTTGTCCTCTTCAAAAATCACCATGGATCTTAGCTTTAAAAAGCGAAATTTATCTCAGCCAACAGCTACAAATCCTCGCGTTCATTGTGACTCGTTCAAATTTTCTTCGATTCCTAGGTCTATTGTAGCATTAAGCTGGCGCAGAAACCTTAAGCTGAAGTTTAAAATCTGGTGAATGTTTCCAGTTGAAATCCCGTGCTGTCAGGTGTACAGTTTGATGTTAAAGTGTACAGTTTGATGTCACAGTGTACAGTTTGATGTCACAGTGTACAGTTTGATGTTGAAGTGTACAGTTTGATGTCACAGTGTACAGTTTGATGTCACAGTGTACAGTTTGATGTTGAAGTGTACAGTTTGATGTTGAAGTGTACAGTTTGATGTCACAGTGTACAGTTTGATGTTGAAGTGTACAGTTTGATGTCACAGTGTACAGTTTGATGTCACAGTGTACAGTTTGATGTCA
>VCRD01000412.1:136041-165661 GCA_006783055.1 Trinorchestia longiramus | reverse complement strand
GCTCTTCTTCATGTCGTCCTGAAGAGTTACAGTAGGAGAAATAAACTACATGATCTTCTTTTTGGTCGGAAACAATTGGTGCAAACAACTATTGACGCTAGCCAGAAACTGTTGAGGTATATATGAGAAAAAAGTGTAAAATTTCAACTCGTACTCTAACTTTCAACGTTTTACATTTTACTTGTAAAACTACAAAAAAACGACAATAATTAATTATTATCCCGAATGGTTTCCCCGATTGTACACCAACTGTTTCTGACCAGAGAAAGCATATGTACATTAATGAGCCCGCTGAACAGTCGTATACATACAGTCGCGTTCATGTCGTTCTTAAGTTACAGTGAGAAAAGAAAGCTAATATTTAAATTAAAGCGCTTGTCTGTCAATGTGAAGACTGACAACGAATTAAGCTTTTACAAAGTGAGAGGCTTGGTGTGCTGGCATAATTGTTTTTATAATTTATCCGTGAATAGAATTGCATCTTTATTATTCCCAGTAGTTTTCATTGAGTTGCAAAACATTCCGAACAAGATGCCAGTGATAATTTTGTACGAATTATAGGAGCTTGTGACTGTTAACTCAGTCTCACTTCACCGTCTAGTCATAGTTTTTCTGTTGTACAAGTTACCACTGCATTTGTTTCCTCTTAAAGCAACTTGCAACACATTTCTTACCATCTGATGTCATTAAAACTGCAACGACTCTTAATACTCGAGGTGGCAGATGCGTGTGGTAGAGGGAAAACCCTGGCACATTTTATCATACTAGAGCACCAGCATCATGCGAACCTGATTCACTACAGCTTCCAAGCTGAAACTCGAGCTGGAGGAAGGCAAGAGAAGCTCGTCTGCCAGTGGTGGGAGCTCATGTTCTTAATGTTGTAGACTGAAGCTCCTTCACTTGCCGCTGTAATAAAGCTCGATTGTGACGCTTGTTTGTTAGCCCGCCTCTCTTCCCTCGCTTACCTTAGTGTCCTCTGTGTGTGTATGTGCCACACTCCGTGCTTGCAAGCAGCGCATCACGTGTGTGTGCCACACTCCGTGCTTGCAAGCAGCGCATCACGTGTGTGTGCCACACTCCGTGCTTGCAAGCAGCGCATCACGTGTGTGTGTGTGCCACACTCCGTGCTTGCAAGTAGCGCATCACGCGTGTGTGTGCCACACTCCGTGTTTGCAAACAGCGCATCACGCGTGTGTGTGCCACACTCCGTGCTTGCGAACAGCGCATCGCGCGTGTGTGTGCCACACTCCGTGCTTGTATACAGAGTTGCCGCTTTTTTCCTCAAATGACCAATTAATCCTGGATTTATTTCTTTGTCTAATTCAATACTTTTCTTGTTTCTAAATTTCGTTTTTTTATAATTTATGTGTTTATTTTCAGTTGTGTTTTGCACTTTTCTTGACTAATTGTTTTGTCTTGGAAGCTACTAAATTTTCGTGTATATTTTACTTGGAAGGCAGTGTGATGCGAGAACGCGTGGCAGATTAATGCCCTCATTGGAGGGGCGTGAGCGATTATAGAACACATCTTACATCGACCACGTGTTTCCGCAGTTAATTCTCGGGCAAGAACTTGTATGTCAAATTTGATCATGTCTTTCCATGGAAATTCACCCAAGAAAACGTTCTAAAGGATACCTTGAGCACCTGGTGCTCCATTAGAGCCGGAAGTTTAAAAATTGTTAAACTTAAACCTTGTGTTAAACCAGGTGTGCCAACAGTTTATTTCATATGTTAGTATTGCAATATGTTGACAATGTATATGTGTAGAAATTTGAAGCTTTACAGCTCTCGATAATTAATATAAAAATGTTTTCTGTCACTTTAAGGAAAATATTTGTATTACTCATTTAGATCAGCACTGGACTCTAATAAAAATGTACACTCTTGGAGACTTGCGCTCCTCAGTGACAGTTCTAGTCCCTAAAAAAGGCTGGATCGTTGAGCTGCAATCGTGAAATCCTGACAGTCCTGATAATATAACCTATTGTGTCTTCGCTCTCAGGACATATAACATTTCAAGAGGACAACGAGTTCTGATAAGTAATGGAGGTCCTGGATAAATGAAAGGTAGAATGAACAAGACTTGAATCAAAGTGCCACTGGGAGAAGACGAATGAATCTTTGACTGAAAACATGGGGCATCCACTGCGAGGGATTTGCTTTTATTTTATGTTGATCATGATTGAATTAATCCTAATGAGATAACATGGTACGGTGTCGTATCCTTCCATTGACCGTTATGTTCAAATGTAAAATTAATTATTTATACAGGGTGGCGCGTAAAAACAACTCCTTTTTGGAAAATTAATAATCAATCGATTAATTTCATACTTAATGATGAATTAAACTTTAAGATCTTCTATATCGTCTACGATTAGCCTTATATTTTTACGTCTCATAGTTGTTTGTCAATAGGTCGGTAATATGGTACTACTAAAAGCTAAACTTTGCAATCGGTGTAGTTGCATTCTGTCTATTGGTCATCCCTGTATTTTAAAGTGAAAGTCTCAGTAGACTTTTATGGAGGCAAGACATCGGAGATACACTTCTCCTGCAGAGCAAAGAACGTCTTGACGTATACTCGTTTTGACGTACCCGTTGATTGGGCAGTGGTTAATGTGTACCCCATTCCGCATGTAGACCACATGCAGCAGTGATGTGTGCACCACATGCAGCGGTGATGTGTGCACCACATGCAGCAGTGACGTGTTCACCACATGCAGCGGTGATGTGTGCACCACATGCAGCAGTGACGTGTTCACCACATGCAGCGGTGATGTGTGCACCACATGCAGCAGTGATGTGTGCACCACATGCAGCGGTGATGTGTGCACCACATGCAGCGGTGATGTGTGCACCACATGCAACGGTGATGTGTTCACCACATGCAGTATGAACACCATCCTGCATGTGGATCACACACTGACAGAGGTACTGTGGGGCTGGGGCTGCTGTGGAGCCATAGATGGCCTGGGTGTCTGCCGCTCTCTGTATCCGATTAGGGGACTTGTTTGACTGGTTCTTGTTGTGCCTGACATCTCGTGGCATCCGAACCCTGTGCCTTACTGGCACCGTGTGTCATTGTCAACTGTGCTGCCTGATATGTTGGCACCGTGTGTCATTGTCAACTGTGGTGACTGATATGTTGGCACCGTGTGTCATTGTCAACTGTGCTGCCTGATATGTTGGCACCGCGTGTCATTGTCAACTGTGCTGCCTGATATGTTGGCACCGTGTGTCATTGTCAACTGTGCTGCCTGATATGTTGGCACCGTGTGTCATTGTCGACTGTGACACCATTTGTCACTGTCAACTGTGGTGCTTGATTTGCTGACACCATGTGTCACTGTCAACTGTGGTGCTTGATTTGCTGACACCATGTGTCACTGTCAACTGTGGTGATTGATATGTTGGCACCATGTGTCACTGTCAACTGTGATGCCTGATTTGCTGACACCATGTGTCACTGTCAACTGTGATGCCTGATTTGCTGACACCATGTGTCACTGTCAACTGTGGTGATTGATATGTTGGCACCATGTGTCACTGTCAACTGTGGTCACTGATATGTTGGCACCGTGTGTCATTGTCAACTGTGATGCCTGATGCCTCGTGGCACCTGATGCTTCTGTCAACTGTGATGCCTGATGCCTCGTGATGCTTCTGTCAACTGTGATGCCTGATGCCTCGTGATGCTTCTGTCAACTGTAAAACTGAACACCTTGCGGCACCTTCTTCGTAACGCCATACAGACTACTGACGTCTTCTTGGCATCTAATGACTGCTAGTAGAATTTGATTTGCAACCTTAATGTCTAGTGATTTGTGAAGCAACTGCGTAATGTTCTATCTGGAGCTTCGCGTTGACTTTATACTGAACAGTTTCCAAATTATGTCCCTAGAAAGAAATGAAACCTAATACACTACTAGTACTAAGTCCTGATACTGTCAGCTACTATGACAGCAGTGAGCTGTCGTGGGGCCACCGATGGCAGAAGCACCCTGTGAGCTCTAAACTTGATTATCCATCTTTGTGGTGCTGGTTCTCACTGGCCAATACATACATGTTGCTTCTTTACTCTCTATACAAGGGTGTGTAATGTCTCGGAGAAAGTCACATCTTTAATACCATACAATTCGAACTGCTGAGATTCCATCTTGGCATTTAACTTTATTTCTTATATTCACGAAACAATATAATTTTTGCGATGAAATTCGCAATCATGTCAAGAAGTGATCGTTCTAATAGGCGATAGCGGCAATGGTTGGTGGTTACATGCCTATTTCATTATTAAACATAACGAGTTATATATCTATAATATCCTCGAAATTTTAGCTGTTATTTTGTGTGCGAGAACACATTCGTCCTTGCCCTCCTGTATACGATGCACCACTGCACATGAACAATTATGCAATACATATATTACTTGATTTAACATCATGTGTTTTCATAAATTTTCCATACAATGTCTGAGGTGTCGTGATGATTTCTAAAGATCTTGACAGTTTTGTCCAAGTTCAACTCACTTTTCATTAAAGTCGAAAAAAAAATTCCGGCATCCCGAGTAACGTTTAGGAAGGACAGACTATCATCTTGAATCTCGTGAGCGGAAATAATGCTTGCTCTTACTCGTAATACAAGTGAGGCAGTAGTGAGGCTGCTGTGTTCCAGGGCAAAATTGTTATATTCTCGTGACGTGGGTTTGAAGAGCGCGTGCTACAGTGTGTCGCCCTCGTGCTTGACTTTGATATCGTCCAGCTAAGCTCATGCTTCTTCAAACGCCTCAGTCGTACAGGCTTTTACGGTCACGTTCATCACACTCACATTTCAAAAGCCAGCAAACTGAAGTACCTTTCTTTTGGTCAATAATATACTTTTTTAACATACTTGTACGTCTGTGTTGGGGAGAAGCTCAGCGAATGTATTTATTTCGTTTTTAATAATGTGGACAGGTGAAGATTTTAAGAAGCTCCTTTATCCATAATGTCATTTTCCCTATTATAAAGCGAGGTAGTTTCATCGCTGCTGGATTGTCAACAAAACTTTTATCGGTTTAATTCAATGCTAGCCAGCGACCATACATTTTGATATGACGGTAAGTGGGACCAGTGCGGATGGGTGCCCAGAAGAGTGAGGTCATGCACGGCATCGTGAACATTAAATGTTCACGATAAATTTTATAGCAGCGTTAGTGTTGGGTTCTGCTTCCTGGATATTTATTGATGAGCGAGATTGCGGTCATTGTCACTGGATTTGTTTGCCCTCGTTCTCTGGCCAAACTCATAACTAGGAATTTTGTTCAAGGTTCTTTCCATTTAGTTATTTAGTTATTTGTGGGCGCCCCCTCGAATATAATAGTTGTAGATATTGTTCGTTTTTACGAACGGTTCTTCAAACATGTGAGGGTTTACTCGGTAAACTGTCCAGTTTGTAGCCACTGAATTCAAAGATTTTGTTGCTCCTATTCTAGATTGGCTTACTTTCCACCACAATATGTGGTAACTGGAATATTTAGGTTCGCCTTTAACTTTCGCTCTATGGTCAAATAATCATTCATATGATGTGTAATTCACAGTCTCCATTAGTTTTATATGATTTTTTAACCAAGATTCGTTATTTTATTGCATTCCGCGCTAAAGAGTTAATTATTAAAAATTTTACATGGGCGACAGAATCATCTGATTCTGCCGGACTCTCGAGTCACAACAGTCTTAATAATTTCGTGTCATACAAATAGTTGAAGCAAATGTTGGCAGTTGTGGACAAATTTTCCCGAAGTAAATTTATAATTATAACTTCTAGGCGTTACTGACTCGTAGAAGGCGTCAACTTTTCTTCCTTTTTTGTTTTTTACTGTGTGAAATTGCGATGCAAATTAATATACCGTGGAAAGAACGCTGTATGTCTTCAACAAGAATATTGATGACTTTGAACAGAGCTCTGCTCGATGAACCTAAGTAGTGCAATGATGCATGTATGGAGCCTTGTCTGCGTATAGCTTCGACAATGTTGTACAGAGTTTTAGCTTCACCAGAAACACAGTCTTTGACTTGTATGAGTGTTTGGGTGAGCGATGGTCTTACGACTGAGAGGAAGCTACGGGTGGGCCACCTTTGGCCTGAAAATAAACAAAAGGAACCCGGATGAATACTCCGCTAAATTTCTCCCACACGTATATCAAGTTAGGAAAAATTACTTTTTATTAGTTCTCAGATATGATTTTGTAAAGCTTTCGTATTAGTCTGATATCTTGATCATTGTGTAACTGTTCATCTTCATTCGTCCCGTTCTTACAGCGTCATTTCTTGTGCTCGTCAATATGTTTTGACGACCCAACACTTTGGAGCGTCGTATTCGCATTTCTGAGAATATTTACTCACACAGACGCAGTTTGTAAGGGAATAGCTCACTTATGCCAGTGAGTTTAAGGTTTCATTTTAGCAAGCAGGAAAGATTCGTGATATCGTGACCTTTCATTGTGTTACTTGTTTAAAGGACTTTCCTTCGTATTCACATTACTTGCGTTACATGACATTGAAAAATGATACATCTTTTAGTATTATACGTGTCATTAAAGGTGACGTGCTGTGATCTCTTGCTCTTTAGGATGTTCGGTTGAAGTCAACCTTCGTCAAAAATTCTCAGTAGAATTTGTATTTAGGAGTCCGTATGTGGAGTTCCTCATCGACTACTTCCGCTGTTTCCCACAATTCTGATCTTATCAAATTGTCGCTCATTGTCGTCTCGGACCGTCCGACTTAAGGCGGCCTAGAAAATAGCATTAATATTTTTCATCTAACTTGTACAAAAGTAATTTGAAAAATGTTATTAAAACTCGAGAATGAATTTGGATGACGTGGGTAAAAGATTTCCTGGAAATCGCTCTAGGCTTACATTTTAATTAGACCCGCGGATATGAGATTTGCGTGTTCACAAGTGTGGGCAGAAGTCGCAGGTGCGGCAGCCACCAGACTTACATTGCCAGAAGTTCCTCGGTCGCGAATGAGGTGCAGGAACCTAGACTGTTCTGTGAGGGCTGCATTGCTCGCCAAACAATGCGTGTGTAAGCGAATTTAAATTGTCATTCCAAAAATGCATTATTGAAAGTCTACCATTAAGTGAACGTATTCATCAACGTTCTCTTTTCCATCAAAGAGAATTTTCAACTTACTGGTCAACATGAAAAGTAGACGAATTGTACGTATCTGGATTATTTATGCTTTCTTTCTTCAAAGTTTGCCACTTGAAAAATGCATCGTGTTGGCCTTGTGAGCAGCTGCGCTTACACATGGAAAAACGCTGGAATAATCGAGTTCACTGGTCAGGCGTGGCGTGGTTGGTATTTTAATTGCTTCTATTGGGAATTTTGTAGTGCAAAGATGAAAGCTAAATGAATTTAGTATAATCGTTTTATGTAATTTGTTAGCTTAGTGGGGGTAAGGGAATTACTGAGAATACTCGATGCAAAATAAAATCTGATGCCCATAGATTTATCAAGCTTGTCAAACTGCCACTCTGTGTGCGTCTGGAGACGTGTCTGTTATGTGCATATGCTCGTATAGGTTTGACATATTTTCGCTTGAATAATCATTACTATTCACTGAAGAATCAGCAAAACTTCTAGCAGGATTTTATGGTCATTTATCAGGATTTAAAAACATTCACCTTGTATTCAGGCAGATCGATTTTATCTTTCATTCACTTTTCTTTTTGTCTCTTGGCTGAAGCCGGAGAAGTGTCCAGGAAGCCGGCACAAGTTCGATAACGTTTGTGTTGCATTTTTGAACTTGCATTTTTGCTTTGTCTTGAACTGTGAGTAGCTTTGGTGGTGAATCTCTGTACACAAGCAAGCCTGTCAACAAACGAAACATTAGCTTTCGTTGCCGTATGATGTTAATTGAAATCAATATTTCCAAAAAAATATCTTCATAACTTGAGGATGACAATTTTCCGGAGGAAATGTCTGGCTTAGCTATCAGACTGTCTGTCAGGTACTAGACTGACCTGAGAGAACCTTGTGCATCCGCCACGCTGTCTTCAAATCCTCCGTTTTCGCTGACACTGTAAATGACTATTGTTTCTACTTATATTTATTAATAATCTATTAGCTTGCTGAGCATTATTATTAGCATTACTATTTACTATCATAACGTAAATATCGTCCTGAGCTTGTAAAATATTTTCAGAATTTAATTACCTAACGCTTCCTTAGTGTATTTGCTGATGTCTTTGTTCAAAATTAGGTGAGCTGAAAAAAAAGACGTCATAGTTCGTCTTAATCGACAGCTCCATTAACGCCAAACGACAGAATGCACTACTTTTATATCCCTTAATTTCTCGCCGTGCTGCAAACATGAAATCGTGTTATATGATTGTTTTTACACCAGCATTATGATCCTGGTGTCGATTGAAATGTGGAGTTCGTGGTATTTGGTATCACGACTAAGGCATGTGCTGGAAATGAATGTTCAAGAGGCAGCGAGATTCCAAGATGCCTGAGCACACCACATTCCTAGTATACTCTCACTTGTTCATTGCCTTGCGTAAGGTGCTCGGAATTTATTTTTTGTCTAGGTGAAGAAGTAGCGAGGTTGACTCATGGTAGGCCAGGGACTTTTTAACGCTTATTCTTGTCACCGTACACATTGTTGATGTTGCTTCCTGTTTTAGGGAGACGGAGGCAACATAAGAAGTAACTTCTGAACTATAATACTACGGTATTCAAACGGAGGTTCGTTCGCAGCCACGACCTCAAAATACGGTGGTGCGTTGGTTTCTGTGAGAAAAGTGACATCGTTTGATGAAGCTGAAAATAAAAACTTTCGAGTGAAATTTTCATATTTTTGCTGGAAGAGTATACCAATGCCTGTACTTGTCAGTGTTTATCATTGCTAGAAAAAATAATTCGTGATCATGTGTTCACGGAGTCAATTTTTAATGTTGCTTGTATCATCTGGTCACTCCCCGTCGATGAAATTTAGACCGTTTTTTCTAGCTTCTTTTGGTCTCGTCACCCAAAGCTTCTATCGTGAAGAATAGTCTCGCAGATTCGGACCGTCGTACAAGGAACTTCTTGTATATTTTCTGTCAGTTCTTCTGGATTTGAGAGCTTCCTAGTAACTTAATGCTAGGACGTAGTATCTCTTACTGGTTCATGAACAAAAGTATAGTATTTTTTCCTTTCACACCCACCCAAACTTAACTGCGGCCAAGCATTAAATAAACGATCATCATGATTGCATTGAAATTGACCAGCCTACTCGCATTTTCAATTCATTTTGGTATCTGGTGCAATTTTTGCAGAGTAAGCTTACTCTCAGAATTTGCCGTCACCCATCCAAATTTGTCTTCGATTAATTCTTTTCCTTCCATACCCTTCTTATTCTTTCTTTCGTTTCGCTAACTCTGCCTTTTCAACCAGAAACAGCTATTATTTTCAAACACCCGAATAATCTCAACATTTTAGAACCTATTCGGACGACTTTCTCAGCTCACGTATCCGTTGTATCTCTCATCCTCTTATATTGTCAGTGTAATTCGTCTCATCTGCAACATATCAGTTTTTTGACTCGTATTGTCCTCCAAGCGCCAGCACCATGTCACCTTGAAGAGACTTGCTCTTTACGGCTCCTCGATGACCTATCACACATTCTGCATTACTCTGTCGGGATTAAGTGTTAGTTTATTTCTGCAACGGTGCATAGACTTAGTTCTCTATTTTTCTCTCTATTTCTCATGGAGGATGATTTACGTACGTCTCATGGAAGCTCAATCTCATGCGTTTTTTCCTTCTTTTCCTGTTACTCATTTGGGGTCTATCTTTTTTGAACGCTGCCTCTTTTTCCCTGGTGCGCCCGGACGAACTCAGACGAAAACTTTGTGTCGTGATGCAGTTTCAATTTAAAGACATGGACCGAGTTTCTGTGTCAAATATTTCAAGTTATGAAAACTATTTCAATTATTAGTAAAGTTATCAGGCATGTAAAAGTTTTTTGTCCATATGGTTCAAAATGTCGTACGATTTCAACTTCAGTGTTAGTTTGGAATTAACATGTTATTAGTGTTACTATTATTATTAACATTACTCCAGAATTGGTAAATTATAACATTTAATGTGTCATCGCTTTAGTAGATTTTCGTTTTAAAAAAAGAAGTGCATGTACGCGATTGTTGTCACTGTTGACTAGAAGCCGTATAGTTACAGCGTGTTTTATGACCAGCTTGCCTGTGCGATCAGCCAACAATACGCATGGTTTTGTTTCTTTCATTTGTGTCTTGGCTTGATGCGCTGTTATCAATTGTGCATTGTTACTGTGGCTGAAGAGACTGATCTGCAGTGAAGCTCGGGTTTGTTGTCAACGCTTGCTTGCTTACAGAGCATTTCCTCAGACACATGTTCTGTTCCATACACGGTCATTGTCTGCTCCATACATGCTCTTGGGTGCTCCAACCAAACATTTGACTTGCTCACGCTTTAATTATTATAGAAAGAGATGCATGGTAGGAAGGGCATTTGATGTTGCTGTAAAAAGATATCAGTGTGCGATTTCTGCGTATGCTATAATGGAGCTTCAGTGTTTTCATTCCGTTCAATCTGCAGTGTGTAGTTTGTTACTTCTAATAGCGAGTTGTTCGATAAATTAACATCGTTCGTTCTTTCTGCAGTTCATGATTCCGATTTATTATTCAGTAGCGACAGTAAAAACATTAAGTTGTCGTGAGAAAAGAGTTCGCTGCCTTCATTACTTTCACCTGTTTAGCTTTCACAATTTTTAATTCGTTTCGGATAACTCAATAATTTCGAGATTTATTTGTAGAGTATTTAATGGGAATAAAACTTCCGTGTGGAAAGTGTCCAGTTTCTCATTGTGTGAGATGGTGTCCACAACTTCTATGGCACGAAGCTTGTGCTTGCACCACATCATTTGAAGGTAATATTGACTTCGTGCGTCATGATTCGCTGCGTGCCACAGCTGAGATAGACTTGTTGGCTGTTCTGGGAGGCTTAAATGAGCTGGATGTTTTCCAACAACTGCTCGTTAGGGTACAACAGAAGCCTGCATGTTTTTCCTGTGCGCACTTGGTCGTTGCAGGAAGTTGCAGGACGGGTTCGGAGGCCTTCTGGACCTTCGGACCGCGCCTTACAATTTCTCTCTTGCTTCATGCTACGTGCCTCGGAAGAAGAAGAAGGTTTCATCTTCTCATGGTGACGGTGCTGCATTAGTCATCACAAGCCCGAATTATAAAATCACCGCTGTTTTAACGTACGCATATTGTGTATTGAATAGCTGTTTTAACACAGGTATAGTTTGCAGTGTCTAGAAAATCGGTTTCAAAGCAGGTATAGCTTGTATTAACTAGAAAACAACTGTTGTACTAGTATACATAGATTGAAAGTTCATTTTAGAGGAAAGGTTCTTCCTTTTGAAGCTTTATATATAAAGATGTTATAAAAATATTCTGGTTTTTGCTGCAAAAGTGATTGATAAATAAGAATATTAATGACAAAATAGCTCCTTACAAACTTCTTGGCTCGTGTTCCTAATGTGAACGATCACAATTACTTGCGCAGTGAACAGTTTGAAGAGAGATTACGTGGGCAGCCTTCGATCTTAGTGCCCCGACCATGGCAATGAATTGCGTAGCTGAGACTCCATGATACTGAAGTGATTCCAGCGCCGTGATTCTTCTTGGTATCTGGCTGACTAAGCTCGGATTCACAATACTTTGCTTCAGTTTTGTATAATAATGCTATTAGTAGGACTAAATGCTATAAAAGATTGGTATATTTGTCATTAATATTTGAGTAGTGGTACTAATTCGGTATAGGCCAGAAAACTATAATGTAAATTTAAGTTGACGTCCAAAACATCTTTGCGCTCATTTTTATTGAAGAAAATCTGGGAAATAGTGTTTTTTCTTCTTTGAGAAACAGTATCACATCGAGTATTATATTATCCTGCTGACTGCATAGTCAACGGTTGATTCTCATTTTTCCAGTATTTTATGTGTGCGCTTGAATATGTTGCAGGTTGTTTCTTTGTATTAATTCCTAGCAGTCTCAGTTACACAGCAAATACACTTGTTGAACACAAGCATTCATAAACATTCGTTTTGATAATATCAAAGCCCGTATGAGAACCAGATACTACGAGTGCTGGAGAACACACCGTGCATATTTTTGGTGAACTCTCAAACGTACTCCTAGCTTTGCCACTTGCGCGCCGTGTAGGCGTAGTGACTTGTGAAGCTCACACCTCCAAG
Organism: Trinorchestia longiramus; assembly: GCA_006783055.1. Taxonomy (NCBI): domain Eukaryota; kingdom Metazoa; phylum Arthropoda; class Malacostraca; order Amphipoda; family Talitridae; genus Trinorchestia; species Trinorchestia longiramus. The sequence continues at coordinate 153,395 of VCRD01000412.1, read as the reverse complement.
TGTCAAGATCTACGACTGCGGTCAGTGTCACTGTCGTGTGACAGACCTGAATCGTTTTACCATTTCTCCTACTGAAGTTGGGAAGTGCCGTAGTGTTTCATTATTTTGCCTTGTATTTTGGTGGACATGATTTTCCATTTCTCTCATGTAGGGATAGTGCCACTGTATTTTATTATTTTGTAAGGAAACAGGCGTAGACCGATACCACAAAACTAATAGGCTTAACTTTAGCTGTGGTGAGATCGATTTACGGGTTCAAGATGTCAAGTGTAGTCCCTATTATTATTTGAATTTAGTGAGGTACGGGTACTTGAACGTTTTCACAGATTTGATTATACGGTTCGTTTTTACTTAAAATTACATTATCTCTATTTATATATTTAACACGTTAACCGCCATGCCTGATATCAGAGATTTGTCACTACCGCCACGACTTTACCATTTTACGACTTTATCATTTAACCTTCCGTAAATATTTTAAATTAATTTTTGAAAATAATTATTAAAAATTTGGAAATGTACCACCGGTGGTACATGCGGCGGTAAGTGAAATCCTCAAATGTACCACCGGTGGTACATGTGGCGGTTAACGTGTTAAAAGAAATAAAAATTAAGTTTTTCGGATTTTTTTGCGGGAATTTTGAGCGAGTGTTCACCAACTGTGAAAGAATGCACAAGTTTTTCCACAAAGTTTTTGGGTGAGCCTTTTTTTCTAACTAAACATTGCTTCGGAGAAAATGGAGCCCTCATGGTTTTAAAAGCTTATTGAAGAATGGGAGAAGAATTGAATTTCCTCTCTCTCCAAGAATTTATTACTACCCTGTAAAGGAAGTGTTCTCCGTCGCCATGCCTGTAGAATGAACAATATCCTGAGACGCGTGTGAGCTTTGTTCAATTGTTAGGTATTCTTTTTGTTTTTACATTCACTATATTTGGACAGCGTGACCATAAAACGATCCAGCCAATCTCAGGCAGGATCATACAGAAATTCCTGAGCTTTTTCTGTCGAAATGCTATTGTCTACCACGGCTTCGACTGCGCCTAATAAAAAATTGAATAACTATTCATCTAGTGTAATAAATACTGTAGTGAATAAACACTGCAGTTTTTAAAGTTATTGTGTGTACGTTTGTGTTACTGTTCTGAAACGACCTTGATCGTAATACTTGAATAACATTCACTGAATTCTTGAGTGGCCTTTGGTGTTGACTGGTCAATTAGTACCATGAAAACGAAAATGTTTTCCAGCTGTGATGAGCAGTGGCGCCCTTCCATTCAGTTGATTCAATAGAACTGTGTTCGGGAGTCGTGTACGTCACGCCGTGCTTTCCTATTCAATTATGTCATAGACAAGAGCAAACAGGAAGTGCTTGTTGTCACTTTGTGTTGGCCAATGCAGCTCTGCTCCTCATTGTCTTGATGGCGTGATGACGCTGCTGCCTAATTGCGCTGCTCTCGACATCACTGTTTGCTTCGCTACCTCGAGCTTTGCAACCAGGAACAGGAGACTTCATTTTCTTCACGGCATCAGCCTCTTACTGAGCGAAAACTTTGAATGAGTGTCATTGGAAGTTTTCGGAGGCAATCTTTCAAAAGATTTTCACTTGTCCCCGAGTTGTTTAGAGACGTTAGAAATCTACAGATTGATTGCATCGCATTATTTTCATTAGATCTTCAGAGGTTGAAAGAAGGGTAATGCTTGTTTTCCGATAGTTTAAGTATATTTTATTTTCTAACATGTAGAGAAAATAAAGTTGTTTCGTTTTAAATTGGGAAGATGAATCTCTAAGTATGCTTTATTAATTTTAAGGCAATTAAGAAGAGATCTCTTCATGTTTGTCAACACGCATCGAAAATTGATGTATTTTGAGCTAAACATAGAGCAGAAAATTACCCTGGTCTTCAGCTTACCTCGCAATTCGTGTAATACTCGATGGTATTGTCAGCTACAATATAATATTTACTGCTTTACTCCATACAATACTCAAACATTGCTTGCTGTAATACAATATTGCTTGCTACAATAAAATGTCTGTTGCAATACCCCGTGCAATACACGGCAGTATTGCGTGCTGCCATAAAATTATGCTTCGCTTTTGGTGGTCTGTCGCCACACATGGCCAGGCATACCGGAGACACCTGCAGCCTGCAGATGCTGTGTTTTAGGAAAGAAAGCAATAATGTGTTGCTGTTTAGTAGAATAATTTTAGCGAGAAACGGCAGTGCAAAACAAAAAAAATGTGCTGTAGGATTTACTTTAGTGGTTAAATATTTCTAAATTTTACATGTAAATGTTGGAAACTTTTAGGCGCAATTTATTTTTCCTAAAGTTTTTTTTTTGCATTGTGAATTAGCTGCTGACTAAAAATATCAAAGAAATGTTGAAAAAGTGAATGATATTTGGTCATGATAAGTATTGGAAAATTTTGGTCGTATGAAATGCCATGTAGCATTTGCACCAAAAAAATCTGTTCTAAAATTCACGCTGAAAATCATTTGACTAATCATGGAACATAGTCTTCGTCTTCAATGAAATTTACCTACTTTTCTTGCGTGTTGTATGTACAAGTACATACAATATGCGAGTACATAAATACAAACTCTACAATACGTAGGGCTTGCGGAATATGTACATCCTTATGGTCTGTAAATCATAGCGACTATTAAGCGTGCAGGTCAAACTACGCAAGAGTTGTAGTCAAATCTGTGCAGGTATTGTACAAGGTGTGTTAAAATGACACATTTGCAAGTTTAATACGAGCAAAATATGGTAAATAACAAAAAAGTACACGAAGCAAAAAGACGAAATGAAACAAAACGGTATTATACACTTGAAAAATTGTAGTACATTTTCATTTTATACATTATTTTACTTCTATTAAATCTACAAATGAGACATCGTTTTGCCGCACCCTGTGGTTGAAGCTGATAAATTTGAATATATTCGTTGCAGGGAGAGCTCACTAAGCAATTTGTGGCGAGGTGAGTTGCAAATAACTGTTTCAGGCTTGTGGTGAGCTATAGCTGAATGTTCCTCATTTGTGAAGAGGGAAATAGCACGACTCAGACTCATGACCCCTAAACTAAACTTAGGAAACTTCCCTTTTGTGTGAATATCACAAAGTTTGGCCAGCTGACTCTGTCTTGATGAGACGAATGATCTCGCTCTTTATGCCTGGAATATTACGGTCCTAAAATTTGTTCCTGTGCTTAATAAGAAGTTCGTATTTATGTGAAATCTGCGTGGAGATTTACGGTCAATTTCTGATGATTGGAGTTAGGTTATTCGCGTTGTTAAAGCAGGAGTCGCCACAAAAAATTGAAGTGATTCATGCGGTGTTTGACTCAAAATGGAATGCGGTATCTCTTAGTTGCGTTAGTAGTTTTTCTTCAATTTGATTTCCACGAATAGTTTATTCTTATCATGCAGTAAATCTGTGTTTTCGTACAGCGTGACGCTGCATTTACAACGCATGATCTTACACATATTTTGCGTCAGAATTTCTGTGCTTTCTTTGGTGCAACATTTTTCGGTGGATCACCCTTTCACTTTGCGGTTTCATTTTTTCTCCGTTTTACTTGCCAAAAAGTTGGGCATGAGAAATCAGCGTTCTGTCTGTAGAATGGCCTACTTGTGAATTTTCGTAATTCAACTGATTAGTATAAATCTTTTAAAACAATTTTCACCATTGTATTTGGTCCCTTGAATGACCAGTGCTCGAACGGGCATGTATTGTGATAGTGGCGAGGATAGTGTTAGTGTTCAGAACTAGTGTTGGCGTTCAGGGTTAGTGTAGGTGTTCAAAATTAGGTTGCAGCTCAAAAATCAGCACGAAAGACGCCCCACCTAAGTCTTGTGACGCTCAAGGCTGCTGTAAGTTAGACTTCGATAGCATAAGAACTGATAAGCTCTTCCTTGCGTGCTATATTCCTCTCAGATAATAGCTCTGCTCCTCATATAGAGCAAATGCCAGAATTTATTATCAGTATGATAACTATTATCATCAAATATTGCTCACAGCTACTAATATGAATATTTGTAACATTATTGTTCTTATTATACTTTCTTAGTCCTGTTTGGACCTCGGGTGGTCCATAGGGCAGTAATGAATCTCCGCTATTCAGCCCTTCCGGGTGCCATGGCTTTCACCTCGCAATGTTATTTCAAGTATTTTTCTGCAGATGTGCTTTACGGGTTCTCGAAAGAATTAACTAATATGTCGAGAGTGCTTCAATGAAACGACGGCTCGGGCTAACAAATAAAACCATGAGAAGTTGTAACGTCAATTTATGTTTGAATGAAGCAAATTTGAGTTCAGGTTTGCGTTATAATTGAAGTTAGAATTACGTGTCGAGGGAAGGTTGGACCAGACTAGGTAAGGTCAGAGTTATCATGTTGCATCACGTGTCAAGTAACTGGAATTTATTCTTAACACTGCTCTGAAAAGAAGAGGGAATTTACTGATTTCAAATCTCATAATTTTATCCCACACGTGCGTTAACAAGATTATGAACTAAACTCGAACGAATGTCTTTTTTCTGGGTGCAGTAAAAATTATCTGTTAGATATGTTTGTTCAGCTGATCTTATTCGCTGGGCTGACCAAGTTCATCTTTCAAATCACAAAACGTTGCTGAATTTTATGTTGCGATTTTGACAATCACTCGTAGATACCAATGCCCGATTTTTATGTTGATAATGTGATGCATTTTCTGTAATTTTAGTGCGTGATTCCTGATCATGATATTGAACTTTTAATCTTGAGCTCTATACAGCGGGTAGTCTTACCATGAATGCTTGAAGTGTTCCACAAGTGAATGATCTTGAGAGTAATAACGGGAGGAGCAGCGACGACTAACTGCAGTGCGGAGGGTGTCTGCAGACCAGCAAGCAGACACAGAGGCCTTATTGGCTTCCTGAATAAACCAAAGATCAGGATATTATTGCTTTACTTGTTTTTTTTATTTACGAAACGTATTGCATCCTTTTTAAGATGTTGGGGGGGGGGGAAGGCAAATGTGCAACATTGTTTTAGGAATTGTGTTCCTAAAAATGATTTCAGTAAAATCCTTCTTACTCTGATTTTAATAGAGTGAAGTGCAGCGATATTTCACATTGAAAAATATAAAATAATATGGCATGTGCTCTCTCGTAATTGAAACTCTAATAAAAGCATGAGAACTTTCTTTACTCGTCAATATCGTTTCGCAAATTTCAGTACTTTGAAAAAGACCTATTGTAAATGAAATAGTTAAAACTACTATCATTAAGTGAATGATGCTCTCTTCTATTGCAAAAAATGGCTGATAACCTATAAAAATGAACGTTGAAACCATGTGTCATTTTCTATTTGCGAGAACGAAAGTACCGCTAGAAAAAGCTTTATGAATAGCAGTGCAGGGCACTTGAATGGTAGATTAGATATCAAATGAGGCCAGTGAGTACTAAATACTTAATGCTAATTCACGGGCATCGTTTGATACAGTCATCTGTTGAAACTTGACTAGACCACACACGTGCAGGGTAATCTCGTGGGAGAAATTTCTTGAAAATCCCGTAAAGGCATCGTGACGTACCGGAAGTATGGGAGCGTCCTAGTCTTCAAGTGGAGCAGTAATCGGGAGTGCCTTGCACCACTTGCTCAATTTCTGGTGCAATGTTTATTCTTCGCCCAATCTGGTTCGTTGTCAGGTAGTGAACTGTATTTCTTTTCTTATTTCTCAACGTTGCGAAATTATCAAGTTCATTGTGTTAAAATTAGCAATTGGTTGTTGATTATCAATTTCAAGAGAATTTTAACATGTGGTTCTATTCATTGTTTTGTGAGAGGTACATTTTGTTTTACGTTAAGTCTGAAAACTAGTTACAAATTATCGGCCAAGTATTTCGAAGATTAAATTAGCTAGAGAAAATTGACCAGCAGAGAGGAAGAAGTTTGTCTTTAACGATTGGGTTAAAAATAAAGCAGTCAATTGGTCGCAAATTTGGCTTAATTTATCACTAGGGGCGTAAAGTTCAATTACTCCGAGCAAGAATTCAATAAGTATGGGTTAGGACTATCAACGTCATTCAGAAATGAGAATGAAATGCTTTCATTCTTTGCGATTACACTCCAATTGTTGGTTCTGGATTGCTGGTCTCGCTCGATTGTGAGCTTTAATGAAACTGCGAATATGAAACGGTCACTTCTTATTTCAAGCTCAGGGAACTTCATCGTAAGTTAAGAGTAGCTGAGTAATTCTCATTTCCTTTGCCATTGTTGTTATAATCTTACTGTCCGCTTACTAAATCCACTTACTAGAAAGTAACAGACAGGTAATTTCTTGTGAAGTAAAGCAGTGATCCTGGTCAATGGTTCATTTGCTTTCCTGAGTTGATCAAGGGTTTCGTAGAGTGGGGACGCGGGATTAGTTTGTGCATGTAACGGCAGTGACGCAAGAGGCGGCAGCGCGGGCCTAACTCCGCTGCCATGGCGCATGAACTCCGTTACTTGCTCTTCTCTCGACCTTCGTGGGAGACCAGAGGTCCTTGGCACAGAGAACTTCACAAGTTATTTTCTTAAGTAACTGATCGACGCAGTAATGAAATCTCCCCGTAAAATTTTCAAGAAGATCGTTTCATTGAAATTCTCCTGAGTGTTGAGGTAAAGGTAAGCCATGGTTGAGGTGATCTGCGTTATGGCTCAATTTGAAATCATAGGAAGGCAGCGCGATATGGCTCATTTTCGAGAATGTACTCGTAGTCTTCAAAAAATAATATTAAATTAATTTTAATATTTCTACGACCAAAAGTTTCATGCTTGAGTGGCGTCATGCCAAGGCTGGGTGTGGACCCAAACAACGGTATTCATGCACTATTCTTGTCGCTATCAGAAACTGTAGGCGATATCAGTATCCCATTTTAGATCATTACTGGCATCAGATATTAAAGTAGGAAAAGTCAAGCGCATTTATTTATCAGATGAACTAGGCCAAAACTAAAATAGGTTTGTGAACACCCGATTTGAAAGATTTACTACAAAGACCTTAGCTAATGTGCATTGCCTACCTGGTTTGTAATAAATATCTGATAGATAAATGCGCTTGATTTTCTACTTTAATATTTTAATATCTGATGTCAGTAATGGTCAAAAACGGCATACTAATATCGCCTACAGTTTCTGATAGCGACAGAATTAGTGCATATCAAGTCTTTCTCTCCAATTTTGTTGATGGAGCAGACTGCCCTGCAGCTGATAAGCTTGCAGCGCAAGTTTGAGAAACTTGAAGCTCTTCAGAGGCTACGTAAGATTCCTCCAAGCTTCTTACAAAACAATACGCGGGCTCCGCTTCTCTCATCAAAATATTTTGGTTAATTGGCGTTCCTCGTAGTCACAGCGAGGTATCCTCTGCTGCCACAACTATTCAAGGAGACTTTCGAGTGCACTTATTTGAGGAGGTCTGAATTTTTCTGCTCTATATATTTCTTCCTCATTGCAGTCGCTGGTATATTGCACTGTCTTTAATTAATTTATCTCTTTCTTTTTTAATATCGAATTCTTTGTTATAGTCTTCCGCCACGCTTGGTGGCTTTAGAGATGTTTAGACCTGGCATCATTGTGGTGCAACGTAAGTGAAATTTATTACAGATTTACTAAATATTACTTCTACTAAGAAGAAACCACGGTAAAACCTTGACTATGATAAGTCAAATTTGTAATAGAGCTTATTGTTTGAAAACTTCTTCGAGATCCATCGTGCGAAAACGAGTAAAGCTGTTGGAACTTGATGGTAACATCTAGGTAAGCTAGATGTTACCTCTACCTATGCTCTGAATTATCGCCTCATTCTCTCCTTGAAAGTTTGGGTGGAGTTGGCTTGATAAAGTGAGTGAGTATGCGCATCTGTAGCTTGCAATTGGCATTTTGTTGAGAGATCAGTATGGTAAGTAGGACGACTGTGAGGGCGGACCCGGAATGTGAAGTACGGAACTCCGTGTATGGTGTGCCTGGGGATGCCTGGTCAACGCACTCCATTGTCTTGAAAACCTCGCTCTGCCCTATTGCTTTTTCCGCATTTAATCATATTTATCGACTTATTACAAACCAGGTAGGCAATGCACATTAGCTAAGGTCTTTGTAGCAAATCTTTCAAATCGGGTGTTCAAGAACCTATTTTAGTTTTGGCCTAGTTCATCTGATAGATAAATGCGTTTGATTTCCTACTTCGGGAAGGGAAAACTGATTCTCTTCCCAAGCCCAAAACTGATTTGTTTGGGAACAAATTATTAACGGGCATTGCACTAGTTATTTTAAAGACTAGTGGGCCCACACGTGAAAATTTACGTGTTTTTACTGAATTCTTTCGTTTGATTTGTCAGTGGACGCTGGCTTTGCGAAGGAGTTTCCAGATTGAAGGATGTGGCTTTGGTATCCACAATATAATACTTACAAACCTTTCGAATTTCCTCCTACCTAAATCCTTAAGAGCGTGACAGAGAGACTGACCAAGCAAACAACAAACTGTATTATTGTACTAGACAGTTCCCGAGGAAGTTCCACGGTTTAGATTTTACAGATTTCAAATTATTATCAAGATGAATGCATTGAAGATTTGAGACGAATTATTGTTCTTTAAATGAATATTTTTCTTTAATTGATACGGAACTTCCATTGTGCATCTTATTTACCGATAACATGGCCCAGATAGTACCCGTTGAAATTCCGTAATTTAAAAGTGATGAAATTCATGATCTACAAAATAAAATACATTTTTCAGTTTTACCCATCGAATTATCAGAATCTGAATACTTCATGAATATATACTGAACTTCCATTCTGTGTATTATCTACCGATAACATGGCCGTGTAAAAGAAGAATGCTAATAATGGAAACAATTGAGTATTTTATAGCGATCCGACGCCTTTGGTATCCACAATACAATGCTTGTAATACATGCATACCCGTTCTGATTTCAGTTCAATAATTTTTCTTCAGTAATAGATAGGTAGTAATGGGACGAACATGCACAGATACAGAGAGAAAGAAAGATGGAGATACATTGTCTATTATATGTGTAGACGAGATAATAATCGTCTTCGTCTTTCTCCCGCAGGTTGACCTGGACCATCAAAGAGAAGTGCCAGCGAGCGAAGGAATGAGTTTGTCGCGCCATTGGAACTGTCCCTTCATCGAGGCGTCGGCCAAGAACAGATTGGGAGTCAACGAAATGTTCGCCGAGATCGTTAGGGAAATGAACGTGAATCCAAGTAAAAAAGAAGCCAATTATTGCTGTTGCGTGCTGCTCTAGCGGCGGCACAATTTTTAGTTTCTAGTGTCTTTGTCTCTTCACTTTTGCTACTGGTGTGTTTGCAGCGTTGTTTATTTAGTGTTTGTGCTCTCTGTGACTGCGAAATATCCGTTCGATTTTTGTTGATTCGAATTACGAATGGATCTTAAAATATTCTAGTTTCATATATTGTTAGGAGTAGTTTTCCAGTTTTTCATTTCGCATTCAAAGTCGTGGCTTTTTTCTATTCATTTTTCTTTTGAAGGATTTACAGAAGAGCTATATTCATGTATCGATTTGAGTATTTTTCGTTGGAATCTGAAAAAAGTAATTTTATTTGTTTTCCCTGACATTTTGCATGACGGTCTAAACTTTCAAAGCTGAAGCCATCATGAATAACAACTGCAAGTGTCTGAGGGATGCGGATTTATGAATTACAGGATCGATAACGCCCCAGGGCCGCAGTGTGTCTGTACGTTGGCAGCTGGAATGTGCAGTGGCTGATCTTGGATATCAGGCGATATTCTTAGTTACGTCGTGACTCGCTTGAGATGCGGAATAGTGCTAACTTCGGTTACGGCCTCAGGTGATAAATGACCGTAGCATGTTGCGTGCGGCGTGTGGAATCATGTAAAAAATTCTATCTCGTGTGTAGTTAGTAGAGATTGCAATGCACACCGGTTTTGTGCGCTACTTTTTGGATTGTCAGTAACGAAAAACCAAATTTATATTTGCGATAGCTAACCACCGGCTATGAAAGTGTTTTGACGAATGTCTGCAAGAGTTCGAAGATTTCTGTAGATCATTTCCATGTATTTTATTATTTGTGAACGCCTTCAGATGAAGCTCTGTTGTGAAGTAGAAGGTTCTTGCTATTAGCGAGTCATAGTGCGTGTTTTAATGTAGAGACTAACGTGTAAATATCATGATGACTTCCATTGCTTAGGTCTTACCTACCTACTGAACGAAGAAATTTTATGTATGGTCTAGGGAGTCGTCTAGGGAAAAATAAATGTATCCCTCTTATCTAAGTAAGCGAATTCAGCAGGGTGAGTCAGTGGTACCTCAGCTTCGTCTAACAATTCGATAGCTGAAAACTTGTATGCGAAACCGTCGTGTAGTGTACGCTGTAACTGATGCTTCCATTCCGCAGCTGTATCTATCATCAGAAAGTAGGTGTGAAACTATACTAGGGGCAGTTTAGAACTGATACAAGTTCACCTCGCATTTAGTATGCTTTTCTGAATGCACGTAGGGATATATTTCAGACTGTGATTAATAAGTCTTTTTATTGGTTTTTCAGTTTATACTGTGTACTGTATGGCTTAATTATCTGCTTTGTAATGATTTTTATGTGTGTTGGAACGGTTCGAGCATTGCTTTCTGTTGATTTTAGATCGTGACAGATGATAGCGTACAGCAATCTTGTACAGGAAAACATTGATATAACTTGTATTGGTCACCTATTCCGTCACCATCGGAAAAATAGTTAAAATTCCTTGAACTTGAAGCATATTCCTGTCGGGTTTTATATGCAGTTTTAATTCTTATTCTTATGAAAATGCACTCCCGTGTACTTCTATGAAACGTGTAGGAGAGACGTGTCACAGTGGAGTATGCCCAGTGGGGAGAAGTTCTCTTAGACTGTTACTACAATGCCGTGATGTGTATCCTGTTCCTAAATTTATTTCACGTTTTTGTGTTGTAGACGCGCTTTCGTTCAGTGCTAATTTTGATAATACTTAGGTATCTTTATCCCTGTGCGTATCAGTGGTCGTAGTAAAATTTTCTGTGTATTCTTCAATTATCTACTGTATTCTCGGTTGGTAGTTAATTATGTTTATTTAAACAATCAGCTATACTGTCACGAGTCTTTCTGTTCCCGATGCTGACAAGTGCTTGAATTTTCACAGGTTGAGAACGTGTTATTCGTTATCAAGGTTCGCGTATGTGTGTTAGGCTGTATTTTCCTCCTGCTGCAATAATTTTTCTTCACTATTCTTTATAATTAAGTCGTCAAATGATCCCATTCGGTTCATCCTGACAATTAAGTAGACTATAAACTTGTGTTCGGTTTGCCAACTTGTACATAATAATTTTGTGTTATTCTTCATTTAACGGTTCCTGCAATAGGTAAAACTTAACTGTTGTACATACATGAAGGGGAGGTAACGTGTTGTAGGTTCTGTCCATGATAAAAGGTACTGTTACGGTTTCTATACTATGTCGTTCTATTTCATTAGGATATTTTCTAAATGAGATTATTTTTTATTTTCAGAAAGACAAGCGAGGTTTCGTGTGGATTGGTCAATAATCTTTTGTTGGTGACATTAGTAACGTGATCCTGATTTTCTCATTTTTTATTTTGTTTACCTCTGCCTCATTACATATTCGCAGTTAGCGACTATTTATTGTCAGTGTTGACTTTGAAGAATATTTCATTCTGAAAGTTGAAGCTAATTGCAAACATTTTGCAAGCTCCTCTCTCAAGCAGAGTTCGTAGCATATATTTCGAGAGACGTTTGTGGGCTAAAGTAAGTCTTTTGAGTTTAGATTAACTGTTAAATTTTCCCTTCAATTTTCTTGATATTCTTCTTGCTTTGAACTGTATAACAATTGTTATAGGTATTTTAGAATTTTCATAAGGCTCGAAAGGGATAATAGGATGCTTGGTAGCGAAGTAGCTAATGCATTCGAAAAAAATTTATTAGAAGAACTCTCTTTCATGAGCTATTTGTCAAAGATTAATTCTCTTTGGTCACGTTCACCTCCATGTGGTGTGAACTGCGAGGGTTGTTCATCAGTGCATGTGAGAGACAGCGGTCCTCCAAGCAAGTTCAATTCCCCGAGCACTTGTCAATTCAAGGTATGTTGAGGGGCAGCTCAAGTACCCTGTGCAAACTGTTCCAGATTTAGCAGTGCTTTTAAAATCTGGTGTTTAGTTTTAGGGCCAGACAGATCTCATCTGTCATATTTGTATCAAGAGGTCATGGGTTCCTTATTATGACGACCACACGTTCGAGTGCTGGGCCTCTATTCTTGTCTTCATTGTTCATAGTTTCGATACATGTTTATATATCGAAGCACCTCCTGAATCTTGTGCAACGCGATGATTCGGTTGAATAAAATAAATAATTATTGGTATATTTCAAATGTGAACGTAGAAATTTGAGCATGGCTTTCACAGTTTTTACACTCAAAATGAAAAAATTCGCTTGCATGCAAACATCCTAGTATTTTGTGAATGTAAATCAAACTTAAACGATAGGCCTCGAGAAAAAAGGATCGAAATTACTATTGGTATAAAAATGTTTGTACATCGATCTTGTTAGAATTGGATGGACTTAAGTGGTATAGATTTTCGTTTTACCTTGAATTTTTGATAGTTTTAGTGCGTTCGAAACACAGCTAATAATGATTGGGTAGTCGGCTGTAAGAGCAATTTTCTTATTGAACCCTAAGTACCGACAGTGTTTAGTTCTGTTCGTTTTATGCGAAATCCTTGTGTAGAATTCGTTAGTCAGAATGTATATAATAAATAAGCTCATTAGGTGGTGACGTCGAATGTTTATAGCTAGGTGCATTAAGTAAGGATTGTGTGCGTGATAAAATCGTATGTATAAATACCTCTGATTAAAAGTTTATATTGGGATTGGTAGCAAAAAGCGACCTATGACGGAGAGCTACATCTATTTAAATACCAGTCCCACCACTGACAACAAAGTAATAAAATTAGTGATGCTCATTTACGATATCCTGCAAGGCTGCGTTGGGAACGTAGGCCTTTTCCTGTGTATTACTAAAAAAAAATAACGCGCCTGCGGTAAACCTTGGCATTCACAAGTAATCGCAGTCGCCCGGAATATGGTATAGGAATCGCTTGTTGGTTGCTGCTGACGATCCGAATCTCGGAAATGCGCAAATGTTAAATTCCAATTGAACAAGTATGGCAATTATTGTTCAATCGTCAAGAAGTGAATATTCAAGCGATTGCATGCGGTATGTGTACAACTTGAGATATCTGTGGCAGTGCTGAGAGTCACGGTAAACGTAGTATGTACGTTCTTAAGAGACATTTCCATTCGTTGTTTCTACAAAGGTAACCCAATATTTGCCTCTTGCATATCAACGTGTGAATCTTCCCAAAACTCTAAATATTTACACTCTAGGCTCCAGTTATTCACTCAAAAAATGACTGAAACGAAAGTTTCGTGTATTTTTATGATTGTTCTCTTTCTGAACGTGCTGCCTCTATGAAATATAGTCGTGCAACATCATACGATTTGCCAAATCAGCCGCTACCGTCAATACTTAAATGTGATGTAAATCATATCTACGACAATTAAGGTTACTGCTCACTACTTATGCCTTTTTTTTCTTCTGTCCGCTCTTATACTTTTCCTATCACTCACGCTAGTGATTTGCAATAAAGACCGTCGAATAGTTCATTTATTTTTCTTTTCCTTTCGTTTTGTCTTATGTTCTATGTTCAGTTTGTGCATCCATAAACTTATTCCCAAATCTTATCTAAGCTCAGACTTACTTGTGTTGAATGTTTGATATATTTCTTGAAGTGAATTATTAAGTAGACAATAATGAAACTATTTTTTCCCGAAATTGTCAATTAGTAATAAGCAGTAAACCCTAGAGCTTAAATTCATAATTTACAAATCAGCGAATGCATATCCTCATTAATACAATAACAGTAAATATTTATTAAGCAATATGATAGCATATCGATCACTGCGAAGAAATACAGTTTTAATGTGACAATGTTAGAGATTAAAACGCTTCCCCTCAAACACGTTCTATTTGTCACAGTCAAATGTGCGCCAGAAGTAATCAAACTAACTGGGTGATATAATACGGCAATTCTCATTTAGCTCGAGAGAGAATTACGAAATGTTAAGTTTTTGCCTTTTTGTCAGGCTGATGTAACAATTACGACTGTAACCATACATTTTTTTACACTGAACGCACGTTAACGTCCTCGATACGTTACTTGTTTACTAAAATTCAGTTAACAAATACGGAAACTTTACATTGCAAAAGTATGAATGTAATTAATACAAGATTTGTATTTTGAACACGAATAAAGGAGCCAATGTTAAACTATCTAATGTTTACAATCTAGGTGAATTTTAACCCTTTCGGTAGTGACGGTACATATAAGTACCGCTCCAATTTTGCACATTTTAAGATGCAGAACAACACGTGTGTTTGTGCAAACGCTGGTGGGGCAATGCAAGCTACAGTTTGATCAGGACAATGCAGTGACCGTAAAACATCATAAAGCATCTTTTTTTTTAAATTTGATGTTAAATATGTTGAAAAGGTTCTGATATTTGCATCATGGTACCGAAAGGGTTAACAGGCAACTTTCACGACACCGACAAGAAGAACATGAGAGGCAGGCAAGGAAGATGAGCGCTGATGAGGCGCACTGAACACATCGTCAAACAGCCGCTTCGACGACCGCACCCTGACTCAAACCTAGAAATGACAACTACACAGCGTTTTATGGAAGAGTGTGTCCAAGTTTAACTGACATTTTTAATTTGCTTTCCGAGTAGATCTCAAATTTTCGTCCCTTAAGCATTTCAGCGACTAACTGCCAAGTCGTGGGCTCCGTCAGCAGACACCACCGAAGAGTTACATTAATTTATCTACCAATTTTAACTTGGATTCTTTTTCTTTGCACCTGGCACTTCTTCCAAGCACGCTGTCAGTCTTTACGTTGTCACTCAAAAAATGGAAAACAATAACAGTGATAAATTTTGTAACGTGGGAAAAAATGCTGCATTTACTCGAACAGTTGAACAAAACAGAATTATCAGAAATAATCGTGTAACTCGTACAAGTTCTGTCATATTAGTTGATCGAATGTGTGGAATAAAATAACTTGCACACTAAGAGTATTACCTAAAGAGCTTCTCTTTCTAATACATCTAAATCAATAGCTGCGTAAACTTAAAAATGTTAGCTCTAAATTTATTTTAAAAGAACTTATTTCTATGATTCGGCTTAGTGTTGAACGTACATGATAATTTTGTATCAATGTTGTTAGATTTTACAAGAAACACGAATACATAAATACGAAATATTATTTCCCTTTGAGAGCATGCGTAGTGAGAAAGTCTACATACTGAGTGCACCAATTATAACGAATAACTCACTTGAAAGCGTGGGGGTCAGTAGTACTCCAGCCAAGGCGTCTCTCCCAAGTCCGACAGCGTGGTCAGCAGCACCAGGTCGTGAGTCTGAAGTATTTTTCGCGAGCGAGGCTGTCTGAAGTTTCACTTCGTTCCCGAGGATGTAGCCGCTGTCGTTTCACCGAACTT
Organism: Trinorchestia longiramus; assembly: GCA_006783055.1. NCBI lineage: Eukaryota > Metazoa > Arthropoda > Malacostraca > Amphipoda > Talitridae > Trinorchestia > Trinorchestia longiramus. The sequence continues at coordinate 137,787 of VCRD01000412.1, read as the reverse complement.
CAGTGCGAGTTTAACAGCTTCCGTTCCTATCTTTATCTTCTCATCTTGTCGGTTCGATTTGATCTTCAAATTTGTCTCATGCACGAACGTGTCCGTAGGCCAGCAGCAGGAGTCGCTTACTAATAATTCAAGTGTTATGTTGTTCCAAATAAAGATGAGTGCGTTTCCATTAACCAATTTGGTGCTTTTATTGCATTTCAAATCATAGACGAGGTTGAAAAATCCGTATGTGTGCCAATACAGTTTGGGCTGATAGGATTTACGGCTGGTATTAGACACTGCAAGTTGTGGGACAATAAGATATCATTTATTTCATGATGCTCGTGGTATGGTCAATGTTGAAGAGATTAATAGTATCGTTTTTGCGAAATCTTTGAATAAAATTATTTTTAAACATAAAGCTACAATGAGTTAAAATTAAGTAAAATCAAGAAAACGCGTCGTAACGTACCAACACGAGGTCAACTTTATGAATTAGAAAAATTCCAAAAAGGTATAGCAGATGTGACGCGCCACGCTCAAGTAGAAGAGAAAGACGCGTCTAGGTTACATACCTTACATGAGACTGAAATTCTACGCAAAATATTTTCAATTTAGTCTTTAAGATAACTCCTTATTTATGAACACTTTTTGTATATAAAAATTCACAAAGTTTGGCAATAGAAGGTATTTAGAAACTCAGTGCATCTGTAGCGCATCGTAAAAATCATTACATACATCCCACGTTTGTGAAGATGCAAGAACTAGTTCAAACATAATCATACACCGATTAGACAAAAATTTACGGGATAATTAGAAGCTGTCATAATTACGCTTCTTATCGTAAGCAACAAAATGTGTTAAAAATTTGTAGTTTGCTTTATTACATATTTCCTTCAGCTAAAAAAACGAAACGTTTGACACATCTGGACAAAAAGCATCGTTTCACACTCTTGTTGCACAAGTTGGCATCCCTTCCCTGTTCTTGCGTGTTATCTGCCAGCCTCTATATATATTATACAGGGCTGCAGACGACCAAGAAAGAAAAGGGTTCGAAAGTTTAGAGAACTCTTTTGTTTTCCCTCTCTTCCTCTACAAGGTATTAGTGTCAACACCCGCACTTGGCGTTTCCTGGTGATCTCCGTTGCAATTGAGTATTAACAGAGGCGGTTTGTAGAGAGCGACCTAGACAATAACACCCGCACAACAAGCTCTGAGTGGTCACCCTCATCGTTGCTGCTGCGAACCTCGGGGTAAACACCGCCCCTATGCGGGACACTCACTGGTCGCTCCCTCCGTGTTCAATTGCCAACGTTTTAACCCAGGGGACTGTACCCTCATGATATCGCACTAGCTACTAACAAGTGGTAAACATCTTGGAATTGAAGAAAATTTCTGAAAAAAGTATGTTGAATCTCATGAGTTCGGTGCAGTAACCTTGAAAGCTGTATCTAGTTTACATCTCAAAGAAATTTGAAGTTCCATTAAAAATGTTGCTTTCTTTCTAACTAGTGTTTCTACGTGCATCTTAGCCCAACTAATTCATAGGTGTGCATTTGTCGGTACACATCGATATTCTATAATCACATAGTTTACATCAAGAATAGAATAGAATAGAATGAGGCTATAGGAACGAACCTTCTGGCCCATTCTTGAGTCGGATAATTACTTCGATAATTATTCGGTTGTTTTACCCAAGTCCCATGCCGTATTTCCAGCTGCGTCAACCATGTCGGCAGCGGGATTCGAACCCGGGTCTTCCCGCTC
>VCRD01000412.1:105228-135510 GCA_006783055.1 Trinorchestia longiramus | reverse complement strand
ACACCTTAACCACGTAAGTCAATTTAGTCGTGTGCACACATATCACTCACGCACAGGCGTTTATGTCACGAGCATTTATCTCAATCATACATTAACCTTAAGGAGTTAGGGACATAGTTAGTAGGATGTAGTACTGGGGGGGTTCGTAATCCAAAATTTATCGAGACGCGTTTTGAATGTGTTCACAGTTCCAGCAGAAACTATGTTTTCTGGCAGCTGGTTCCAAGTTGCGGCAATTTTAACGGGAAAAAAGTTCATAGCTTGAGATGTCTTGAAGTTTCTCAGTAATAGTTTTTGACCGTTATTTCTGGTTCTTACGTTACCGTCTCTTTCGAAGAGCCCTTCCAGGGTAACATTGTTGAGGCCATTGAGATACTTAAAGGTCTCAATAAGTTGTCCACGCAGTCTTCTTTGTTCTAGGGATATAAGTTCAAGCTGCAAGAATCAGTAATTATTCGGTTATTAATTGGTTTTCAGTTTGTTGACTCTAGCATAGGTTCAAACATGCCATTTGTTTGAATGAAATGTGTACCTAAAACTCAACATTATTCTGCTAACAAAAATTCGTATAATTTACGTCAGCCCATAACTATTAATTACAGTCAGTTGTTGGCAGAGTTCAATCTTAGCGTGAAATGTGGCTCCACGGAGAATATGAAGCATGAACTTGATTATATTGATATTGTAAAAACAAATGCCCCTACCTCCAGTCACTTCAGCCAACAAGTATTCCAGCATCATTTAGTAATCCGCGTGTTATTTAGAAGGCTGTGGATGAATGCATCCTGAATGTGTCCATAGAACACATCCTTTACCTTCAACTGGTTGAGTCAACTTTTGGGGTGAGCTAGTCGCAACCCTTGAACCGTCTGACAAAGACGGATCAACAGCTCAGAGCTCGAAAATAGCGGATTGAAGATGAGTTCAAGAGCATCGAAGCAACAATTACGAATATTTTGATAATAACTGAGTACATGGTAACAATTGCTGACACCTGTTATAAGTGATTTAATTTAAATGAAATATTAAAATCATGATTTTGACCAACGTTTAGACCAACATTTTTTTGTCCGCATTTCTCTCCTGAAATCAGACAAAATTTAAATCAATAATTTCCATCATTGTTGAAAATTTTAGAATAAACTGAATACGAATATGGTAGAAACGTAAAAACATGATGTACAACTGGAGAATTTTTAAAGAAGATTGACTACATCTAACCAGACACACATTAGGTGTAAATTACAAAATTTTAATATATTTCCCCATAAAATATACACAACTTGAGTTATTTTTCGTTGTCTAAAACCATTGCCTAACATTCGTGTCAAGTTATACGAGATTTTGAGGTTTAAACCATTATACACCAAACAATCCGTAAGGGTGTATAATCTGCATTCTTAACCAAAAATTTGACAATTACTTTTCGAATGGGATGAAAATGCAAAGAAATAGTGTACATTTGGTGAGTAATTGAGAAAAAATACTATGACACACCAGATACATTGTAGGTGTATACAAAGAGGTATGGATACAATATCTGATCAAATGCATACCAGTCAAAAAATTTCTCAGTGTCTACAATTGTTGCCCGAGTTCTGGACAAAGTTTGACAAGATCCTGAGATATTGATCAAAATACCTCAAATACTTTTGCATTTTTATCCAAAAATCTAACAAATTCTAAATTAATAATTTTCATCATAGTTTTCAAATGCAGTGTCTACTGAGCACGAATGTGACGACATTAAAAAATTAAGTCTTCAGCTAGTGTTTAATTGGTAAATAAAAATTGAGATGAGCAAGTATTCAAAAAATTAAAATAAATAAATAATCCAATACGCGCATATTACGAAATTATTACGAGTATATCACACCCCACCATATATACACCACTAATGTAATTTTCGTTGTCTATAATTCTTGTTTGAGCTAATACAAAGTTTTACGAGATTCTGGCACACTGACTGAAAAACTTGAAATATTTTTATCGCATTTTAGCTAGAAATTGAACAAATGTTAAATAATTTTTTAACAAAATTTATAATCTCGGCGTGAATTCAGGACGATTATATTGAAATTTAATAAAATAGTGTAGAGTTGGCGAACAACTTCGAATAATGAAATACGTCGCACGAGATACAGGCTACATGTAAATTTTGAAACAAATTGATACATTATCGGAGTTAATTCACATCCGTAAAACGATTTTTCGATGTTTGAGTTTTATAAGAAGTTTAACTACACTCAGACATTGACAGCATTATCACCATTTTCTGAAAATTCGTTGTAGTGATGAAGAAAATCAAGTTCACTCTTAAATAAAATAGCTCAAACCACGTGAGAATAAGCTTCTAGGAAGCTTTTATGTTCTTTTTAACGTTATGGTTTTACCATCAAAGTCAAACACCAAGATGTCTGACAGTGGCAATTGGAGCAAACGGACACCTCTGGAATGAAATTTACTGAAATGTTTCACTCGAAGGAGCTAACTTGAACGATTCGTCGACCATTTTAAAGTAAAATGTAAAACTAAATTCTACAAAGCTGTGAAGCCAAATCTACCCTAGCCTCATGATGTGAAGTGTATTCTGCAGGGGGCAGAAAATTACCCTCTGTGGAGCGGCAGGTCTCATCAAAAGAGACGACTACGAGCCACTTTCGTTCAGATGGGATGTGCTGAACAGTTGAAGTCAATATCAAGCGCATCACCAATCTTCGTCAGTAAAAAAAGATGACGGACTACTAACCCTCATCCCTTCCATCAAATAGAAGGTAGAAAACAAGCACAGTCCGTACCAGTGACAACATTACCAACTTTCGTGAACAAAAAACCCCTGACTAAAGCGTTAGATGATTTCTTAACACATTATCATTACAAGCTCATCCTGCCATTGGGTTTCCTGTGTGATGAGATAGGATGAACACAGCAAACGAAGGTATCTTTCTTCCCAACTTCTTATAATTCATATGCTGTCCCTTAATTCTGCGAGCATTTCTATGGCAACTCAATCACAAGAAAACAAACTAAGAAAATGATTCAAGCTGCAACACATTTTTAGGACATAATTTAGAATCACACCAATTTTTCATCAAACGGTATCCTGAAGATACAGTACTGGGGAACAAAACTGGTTAAAAGATGGTATGAGAGAACGAGCATGTTTATCTCAACGTTCTGTACATAACTAATCAAGTCATTATAGTGCCGCGAATGCTATTTATTTTACTTATTTTATTTATAATCCAGAGCAAGTGACGTTGAAAATGGTTCACATGATCCAGAGAATGCAAGAGGTAACACAAAGACTTGGTTCAAGACATTTATAAACGATGCGATCAATATTAACGTTAGTCAAGTAACAGAAACGAAAAATATCTGTAATTACGATACGAAATCTTACAACTGCTTTTAGATTACGCCTCATACAAAAGATCAGCGCTCTCTCTCTCTACCTCTGTTGAAGAAGACTGCTGTGTATTTTCCCTGTGTACAAATTTCTGACCAAATCTCACATGTGTTCACCACAAATATATTAAATTTTGAAATTGAAAACTCACGATCCTATAACATAAAACGACTAGTTACTGAATACATAAGAAAAACCCATCGGAGTAAGTTAGGTTTATTTCATATAATAATCTCCGCACCTAAAATGATCGACCATAAATTCATCAACTGAAGGAAGCGAATAAGTATTCACCAGTATTAAAAAATGCTACAACCAACATATTGCAAAATACATGGTACACCTCGCGACTCATAAACAGAAATTTAGAGAAAGTTCTATATTTTTCTACTTATTTCAACGTAAAGAAATTAACTTATCAATCAGTTCAGTGCAGGAAAGAAATTTCCTCATTATGTTTGTCGTATTTTCACCGTACACATTTCCTGTCAATCAACGAAGTTAGTTTTAGCTACAGTAACGATCAAGAAAAGAAAATTATCACGTGTTTGATGAGTCTCCAGAGAGTCAAACACGACGACATTCTGAAGCTCTCACAACCTCATTAGCCTTACCAAGCAGACTCAAATTGTGTAATATAAAGCCCGCTATTCTTAAAAAAACAAGTCTGTTTGTTTGAGTTTTTAGCCTTACAAAGACTGATATAGTGTAAAATAGAAATTCCTGAGGTTCTGTAAAAACAAATCTATTTGTTTGAGATTTTGAGAAGCTTGTGGCAGCGCTAACATTACAAGAACTTGTTTACTGTGGTTCTAGGGAGCGCGGACACAGAGGACAGTAAAGACACCCAGATTAACCCTTTTCGTATGAAAATAGTGTTTATACAACTAAAATATAACCGAGCTAGGAATACTTTTAAGCAAAGCACAAGAAACTCTGATTCACAGGACTAAAAACTATCTTTTTCTAAATTAAGAAAGAGAGCTACTGATACACTGCACGTTGTCTTCAAAGGGATTTGAAAAAATACGAACGCGCCCGTTTTTATTTTCGAGGCCACTTTGGCCTCGAAACCACGCGGACAAAGCATTCTTTTACTCGTCACAAACACAACAAATAAATGTTATGTGTGTTGTGCACTACCTGTAAATCTGCATTATGAATTATCAGGGAATTGCACCAATGGATAAGACCTTAAGTCTGTTTTCATTTATAACACGACAATAGAGTGTGATACGTACAATGAAAATTACAACGAGATTGTTCCGGGGTGGGTTTCTATGAGCTTGCGCTACTTCACACGACGGAAGACCCGAGCCACAAGTGATTTAATGATCAGGACGAGGAAGAAGAAGATGAAGAAAGTCTCAAACAGCCATAACGACTGCAAAAATTTTGCTGAGTCATGCCGCGGCGAAACTGACGTGGATGTGCTGCACCTTCTCAACTCCAATCACCAGATATCGCCTGACCTACAGCCCTCTCAGCGCTTCCGTCGCGTGCACGCAGCGATGCATGCTTCGCGGATTCCTGCAAGCAGTAATGCATGCTTCGCGGATTCCTACAAGCAGTAATGCATGCTTCGCGGATTCTTGCAAGCAGTAATGCATGCTTCGCGCATTCTTGCAAGCAGTAATGTATGTTTCGTGGATTCCTGCATGCTTTGCAGGATTCTGTAACCAGTGCTGCAGCGATTAAATTAAATAAACAAAATATATACGTAGTTCGATGTGGTATTAAGTAATGAAGTGTTGATTCTATTTAATTTTAAAATCTAAAAAATTGAACGTGTCCCACACGACGAACGAAATTCTTTAAGACAAGCAATCCATTTAATGTGCTTTCAACAAATTGTTGAAATTTTATCGTCATTCATGTCTTGGATGTAAAACGCGAGGAAAATTATCACTAAGGAGCAAAAATTTTAAACCAAAGATTAGTTTGACACGCTTCTGAAGCAGAAAACAAAATTGACAAATTGTATCGTATATCTATGCAAAGACGGGCTTCTGGAACCGGTGAAGCCCTTCTGACGTATGAATTTTATTGTGCTTGATGTACATTTACGCATATTGTTCGGCGTTTACACTCCGGGAATTGAATGAAATATTAAAGGATTACATATAGTAGAATCTACATACAAAATAACGTTGAATATACATGATACTCAAAATTTTAGTGCTAGTAGCTCACCAAATTAATTTGTCCTGTCGAGTCAACTGATTTCTAAAATGTCTCACTGTTTTCTCTTTTCCGTGCTTTTATTTTGTAAGATACTCGCAACGTTCAGTGCACAAAAAGAGTGAATTTTAGAGTTTTAATCTATTATTTTCAAAGACATTGAGCAATGCAATAAAAAAAACCTCCCAAACATCAAGCACATATATATTTCTACGAAGAAAAAATTGTAACCTAAAAACGTCCGAGTTCTCCAGTTCTTTGCGACAAAAACACGTCCTCAGCTGAACAAACAATGCAATTTTTACAAGCAAAAGTTGTTCGTTGCATTGACGTCTGAGTGATGAATTTTTGTTGAAAGAGAAGAGGCTATTGATGGAAGCCATAACCTTCACACGAAGGCCGTCATTACCTCACTCATCGCTGTTAAACGGGTGATGCAGAGGGGAGATGCTTGACTGTGTAGCACAGCCTTGACTGTGTAGCACAGCCTTGACTGTGTAGCACAGCCTTGACTGTGTAGCACAGCCTCGACTGTGTAGCACAGCCTCGACTGTGTAGCACAGCCTCGACTGTGCAGCACAGCCTCGACTGTGCAGCACAGCCTCGACTGTGCGGCACAGCGCAGATTGTTTGGCACCAATCACAGTGCAGCGAAACAATGATTGTTTTGCACAACGCTGATTTTAAGACACAAGAAACTGTTCAGTACAACCCTAAATGTACTGCGCAATGATTATTACAAGGATTACTACAAGTAACACTCTATGTTCGTACAACAGATGGAATGAAATAAAAAAGTTTGGGAAAGTTCATCTTCAGCAGTGCCGTACTTGCTCTCAATAATACCAGATAAATATTTCTGCATCAAATACATTTACAATAAATTCATGAGCAGTTCTGTGTGCTTTAATAAGTAATCGGGTTTTTACAATTATGCGGGCGCTATTACATGCTTGCATAGGAAGGTGCTGGTTTCGCTTGAAAAACTATGGAAAACATCAAAAATATCGCATTTATAAACCATTGCCGAATCAACACTGTTCTTCTTCGTATCTTCTGTGTATGATAAAATTCAAATATTTAGATCCAGTGTTGTGGAAATTTTCACCGGGGTTCCTTTAGGTTGAACGCGCTCATTGTTCGCATAACTCGTGGATGACAACACAAGTGCGTCATTATTCGCTTCTAGCAACCGTGTGGTAACTGCAAGAATGCACAGAAATTAAATTACAGCTGTTTTCTAGGTAATTTTAATTGCTTTGGGAGATAATTTCAATTGCTTTGGAAGGTAATTTCAATCGCTTTGGAAGGTAATTTCAATTGCTTTAGGAGGTAATTTCAATTGCGTTGGGAGATAATTTCAATTACTTTGGGAGATAATCTCAATTGCTTTGGGAGATAATTTCAATTGCTTTAGGAGGTAATTTCAATCGCTTTGGAAGGTAATTTCAATTGCTTAAGGAGGTAATTTCAATTGGTTTGAAAGGTAATTTCGATTGCACCTCTCTCTTCCGTGCCAAGTTCAAGCAATAAGGAAATAAAAGCAGGTTTTGCCCCGTGAAGAAGCCCATGACTAACACTCAGTGCCCGCGGGTGTGTTATAATCATCATTGTAATGTCTTTCAGTGCATCTTTTCTTAGCACGGAAGAACGCGAAAGGAAGTTCATAGAGAAAGAAAGAAGCAGTCAACACCGCATCATTGGGAGGAACACAAAGCTCGTTTGGCTGCGGTGGACGTCACAATGCAGATGAGTGGTGGTGATGGTGGTGGTTGTGGCGGTGATTGTGGTGGTTGTGATGGTTTTGGTGGTGATTGTGTTGGTTGTGTTGGTTGTGGTGGTTGTGGTGGTTGTGGTGGTGGTTGTGATGGTTGTGGTTGTTAGGTAACAGCGCTCCCAGAAAGCAACATTCACCTATAGGCTTGTGGAGAACTGCTCTGGTTTCTTCCAACCACTTGTTATTTTTATTCATAATCTTTGCATTCTACGGCCAATAACACTATGTCAGATAATAGTAACAAGATAACCAGAAACTTGAAGTGTTTAACAGGGTTATAAATTTCCAAAACAAAAAATGAAAATTTTAGTTATTCTCATTTTCCGGAGAGAGCAAAAATATCGACTCCTCAAACCTGAGCTCACACATCTGAGAACATAAAGAAATGAATTTATAACTACACTTGCTTCGATGCCCTCATAGGACTTGAGTCTCATATAGTCTTGTCGAGGAAGGAAATACCTCGCCGGCGTCTTCGTAGAATTCTAGCTTAATTTGAAACCCGGACGAGCTCAAAACAGTGAACAACCTGCCGCTGCAGGTGTCATACCGTACGTACATCCATAACAACGCTCTCGGTATAAAAGAGAACTTTAGGGTGACCAGGAACAAATTCGGAATATCTGAGAAATGAGACATATTCACTACATCCTCGCTAACACCAACACCAAGAAGGAGAGAAACAGGAACTAATATTTCTTGTTGTAAGCAGGATGACATGCGAGCTCACAAATTAAAATGTCACTATCACTTTAGCTACAATTTATGTAGCTGTCATTTTTTGTAGTCCTGTACATATGAGAATGTAGGGTTTGCATTTAAAAAATATATGACATATATTCATGTGGGAATCTAACGAACATTCAAAATGTGTAACGATAGGCGTTGCCGTATACACAACACAACAGAGCTTATTTACCGTTATGAGATCTGAGTCGTACAATTGTCATCGGTAAGCTTTCTTTCAGTTCATGAATAATTTTTCCACAGATATTTGGCAAGCAAGAAGGCCAAAACCATCTACAAAACCATCGGAACATAAAATAAGCAATTTTAATGCTTGATACAAAATTAAACAAAGAACATTTGAAGTGATTTTCAATATTACCAAAAACTTTGCTCCTCAAATAATCTTTCATAATAATATCCTAGTTTTTCCAATATTATTAATTGAACTTTGCGTTTGGAGCCATGTTCCCTAAAATTAAAGTTAAGATTTAAGCCCTTGTCGTCTGGTGACTCGACATCACCGCAATTTTAAGTCATCTCAGTAAGCGGCAGTGAGACCACCCTTGAAATTACCGACCAAAGTTACACTTGTGACTCTGTAACTCTTCGCGGATGACATAATTTGATTCCTTCGTTGTTGACGCTTAGAAGTTGCAAAGCGCGGCCCAACTCGCTCGCCCTCGCAAGGACGCTTTGTGACCTCTTCCTTCCTCTCTTCCCTCCCTTCTTCCCCACTCCCTTCCTTCCTCTGCATCAAGAAGCTTCATTTTCCCTTTCACCCGGGGGCACGACCCCGACACACGCTTGCATGCAGCCCACACCCTCATCGGATACGCGTTTATCCTGCAGATTCTTTAATGCAGTCTTCTGTTTTGAATCATTATATCGTCACTATGATCGGAACGTTCGTACATTCGCAGGTATTTTGTAAAAACAGCCTCGTGCCAATAAACTGAACTTACATTAAACAGTCTTACACTTGTAATCATCACGGTATTTCAACGCTGTGATTATATGCGGTCATTGTAAACAATCCTTTGACGAACAAAACTTGTCTTTTGCCTCACTGGAAATGAGAAACATCATTGCCGCAGCAATGTTCTGGACAAGTTTGTCCACGAATTTAGTTGTGTCGAAGTGAACGAGTTCAACTGTAAATGTCTTGTGATCAAGCAGAGGTTCTGTCTCTGAGTGAGAAAAGATCACAGAACCATTCCAAAGTCAAGAAACAGGAGCGGCGTGAGCCCTGCAAACGATGTCGTTGCACTAAAGTCAAGCGTGAAATATTTCTTGCTTTAATTATACTCTTCGAGAGCTCTTTACTCGTACACTTCGTGTTATGTGTTCGTTGACATAGATACAAGTTTAATGCTTTAACTTGATCAAAATAGCATTTAATGTAAAAAAAAATAGGTGTCAATACAACTTTAATATTCTCCCGAGTTTAGTTTCGTTCAAATGTTGGGCAGTCAAAAAGTAAGAACATTTTTTTGACATCCTGCAGAACATGATTCCAGGCGAGCAACCATGCATGTATTCATGTATTGAGAAAATTGCCAGTACAGGCCGTAATCATGAACCAATGCTGCGTTTGACTTGATGCAAATACAACGTCAACGGTGAAGAAAGCAGCGAAAATAACAGCAATTTATAGAATGTTGTTATTATCCACCTGCGGCACCCTGACTCCGTACTGTCACATTTATTTTGAGCTGAGCTTCAAAGAATCATCAGAATAATAACGCACACTAACACTCGTGCAAACGTTTTCGTCTGACTATGTACATGTTCCCCGATGCAAATATTATAAAAAATTGATGATAATTAGTTGTCGCTAAACTGAGTTTTCTTAAACTAACCCACACCACCTCTAATCTCGCTCCAACCAACCCACGTCTCCTGTACTCTCGCTCCAACCAACCCACGTCTCCTGTACTCTCGCTCCAACCAACCCACGTCTCCTGTACTCTTACTCCAACCAACCCACGTCTCCTGTACTCTTACTCCAACCAACTCACGTCTCCTGCACTATTGCTCCAACCAACCCACGTCTCCTGCACTATTGCTCCAACCAACCCACGTCTCCTGCACTATTGCTCCAATCAACCAGTCTCCTGCACTATTGCTCAAATCAACCCACGTCTCCTGCACTCAATACTCTCTGAAAATGCATCCTTGTGCTCCGTCGCTGTCGGAAAATACAAATGTATGAATATCGCTTAACAACTGGAAACAAATCAATACAAAGTGCCATTGTACAGTACATTAATATACAGATTTCAGGTTCGTCATTCTTATAATTAGGTAAATAGGAGGAATGGAACGCGTACTTTAACGAAACGCACGAATGAATGAACACTTCTTACATCACGCGGCGCATGAACGAATCAACACTTCTAACATGACCTGACTTACGAACGAATACAGTCCAGATACAACATCAATGAGTAATGGGAGACTGATCGAAATAGGTACGTACAAACATCTACCATTATAAACATTTCGAGCATAGAAGGCCTTGTGAATTTCGTCAAAAGATGCGTATAATGCATCTCAAAATAGCTTGGTTCAGTAAATATTTGTTTAACTTTTAACACACAGCTCACTTGGGTAACAAATGAAAACGATTTAAGAATGGCATCAAAGCACGGTACCACATGCAACAAGCTACAGAAATACTTTATAAACAAATCCCATTCAGTAGCATCACTGACAGTAAAATTAAGAGGATACATAAGAAATTAATAATATCGAGGGAAAATAAAATTAAATGTTAGTAAGCATGTCATATACAGTACCAGTCATAAACAAACTCCAAAGAATTATGAACGGGCTGGAAAAATATAAAAAAAATTGGCGAACCACTGATTAAATTTTCAGCGAAGCATTCACTAAAGTGAAGCACTAAATGTTCACTAGGGTGCGGCAACATAATTTCCTTTTTTCTAAAGCAAAGCGCTTTGAAAAATGGAAGTTATGTTGCCGTATTCTGTAGATGATAGCTAATATTACACGACAGTAAGTGACGTGATGCTGTTTACTGAAATTACGAACAAAGATTACAAAAATGAGCAAGTAGAAGAAATTACGTGATTCCCTGATGAAATTCATTATACGCAATGAAATATTGAGTTAAAGGTACTAAAGATGAAAATATAATAAAAAAAACCTTGAAAATATTTTATATACACCATGAAATATCTTTGATACCAACTAAAAAATACTTAAAATATGTCCCAAAATGTGATAAAAGTAAACCCAATAGCGTCAGAGACAACGTCGAGCGACAAACGCACAATATATATATATATATATATACATATATATATATACACTTAAACGATTATATATATATATATGTATATATATAATCTGCTTCGAATGAATTAATTCCTGCTACAAAAAATATGCGGTAAATTGCATCTTGTTCATTGCATATTCATTTCAGAACTCCAATACACGACAAAATCATTTTAAAATACGAGTACAGAACAGCGGAGGCATGCATGGGAATTTAGGTCGGAATCCAAGTTCCGAGAATCATCTAAAAAACAACAATGAACTGAATTCTCTTCTCCTACGGGGGGAGAAACTTATTGATCTAAACTCACAACAAAGTTCGTCCCACGCGCGAACGTGGTTTGGCCAATACTGGGCAAATGAAATTCCTCTTTTCGAAACTGAGTTATGTAAGACCGCAGTCATTCCAACGTGGTTCATAATCATTGTTCCCGGGTGGTTCATGATCATTCCCGCGTGGTTCATAATCATTTCTACGTGGTTCATAATCATTCCCGCGTGGTTTATAATCATCATTCCTGCCTAGTTCATAATATTACATCATTAATCATTAAGACTCGACAAACCCTGGTCACAGCACATTAAGATCAGGCAAACCGTTGTCACAACACATTAAGACCAGGCAAACCCTTGTCACAACACATTAAGACCAGGCAAACCCTGGTCACAGGACATTAAAACCAGGCAAACCCTGGTCACAGGACATTAAGACCAGCAAAACCCTGGTCATAACTTGGCAAACGGCTCCTGGTGGGGCGAAAGTTTAACAATTTTCAGTGAAATTTACGACTTGTTCTTTGCATCGTAGAAAAATGAAGATGCATAGACAACACATCAACATTTAACAGCTCGCTCAAACTTCTAGCAGAATATCCTAGTCATTTTGCATGGACCCAATTCTAACGTAACTGAGGTAGGCGAAAAAGGGGCAGGGGCAAACGTTTGTGTATGACGGAGATGAAGTACCTAAGGTCGCTGGTATTTGAACCATAGTTATTGATTGTTGCGAGCTTTTACGACTAGATTTATTACTGGACACCTGTGCAGACCTCGAAGGTTAAATCTATAGATAAAGCTTGTCGATATCAAGGGTAGATATACCGTCTGATGTCACAGACTCAAGTATAAGAACACCTGGCGTAAAGTCAAGATGAAACATGAAACTCATGGTGACCAAAGCACCGTTTGAACGCGTAGAACTTATGGCGACTGCAATACCGTTTCATCGTATACAACTTACGGTGACCACAGCACAGTTTCATCACACATAACTTACAGTGACCGCAACGCCGTTTTATCCCACGTAACTTATGGTGACTGTAGGACCGTGCTGGCACACAGAGTATTAACGTACAAACAGAAGCAAGATACCTGAAGAATATTCGATTATCTGACTGCACGTCACCATCAACAAAGGCAAGTTTCGTATATCCGTCAAGAAAGACTTCAGAGGGCGGATGCATTCACTGTGTACACTACCTTGGCTAAGAACACAATTGGAATAAATATTGTAATCGACGTACGTCGTTCACAATTCCTTGCAACAATTCAATGAAATATTCAAAAAGTTGATGGAGTATGCGACACAATTCAAAAGAAATGGACTTTGAGCCAAAGTGACTCGAAATATTATGGGGAAAACTCACGTGTTTCGTTAAAAGACAGTATAGGGAGAGCTTGCAGTAGAAATGGTGACTAAATCTTGTAGGTAAAATGAACCACTATCTACTATTATTTAAATGAGCAAAGTACAGTATTGATGGAAGGTTTTTGAACATTTCATACCCTCCCAAAACCTAAATCGTAGTTCCCGAAAAAAATCAAAACCAAAATTTGACTATTTATTATCAAAACCCATTCAGAATGTTTTTCTTAAGGATAAATAAGTGCGTACTGACTGATGAAGGATGAGAAATACCTTGTTCGAACTTCATATAGAAATGATTGGTCGTTAAAGACGAAATAATTTGTACGAATTTTTTAAATAAAAATCTAACTATGAATTTCATGAAACGTTTATGAGTATCTGTTGAATCTTAATTCTTTCAGGACAGGTGAAGGCTATATTATACATTAGCTTCGAAGCCATGTTCAGGGTATTAATAGTTCAATTTTCAAGATAAACCTTGATCAGTCGCGTAGAAATAGTGGCACCTTCTACCTCTAAACAACTCATTATTACCTTCTCATTCTTCCTCATTCCAGAACATGATAATTCAGGCGTGAAGGGATTAATCGAAAATATTTTCCGAAAAAAAAATTGGAGAAAATTTTTCAATCGAAGTAGTGGTTGGGTAACATTAAAATCCTACAACAATTGAGCTAAAAAACTCCCTCAATTGAAGCTCAAATTTAGTGAATAGCAATCACTTCTAAATAAATAAGGGAAGAAGTCCTCATAAGTTTTGGTGATATTATGAACTCGTTGAAACATGCAAGAAAAGATAGGTGGACGTGTTCTGTTTCGCAACGGACGTGACACTCTGAGTGACACGCCTGGGCATCACGTTATCGCAGCGACCGAAACATCCTGTCTCCTCCACCATCTTCTGTGTTGCTACCACCACCCTGTCTCCTGTGCCTCCACCATCTTCTGTGTTGCTACCATCACCCTGTCTCCTGTGCCTCCGCCATCTTCTGTGTTGCTACCACCACCCTGTCTCCTGTGCCTCCACCATCTTCTGTGTTGCTACCATCACTCTGTCAACGAACTTGATGTTGGAATCATTACTAAAATCAACAAATTCACCGATGACACTAAACTCTGTGACAAAGCATTCACCGAAAGGGACAGAGTAACTATCGAATCAGACTTCAATCGTCTTCTACTATGGACCGAAACCTCGCAAATGAGCTTCAACATTGATAAACGTTTAGTAATGCACGTTGGTGCAAATAGCCGGCATTTTCAACACACAGTGAATGACATGCCCATTGACGCAGTACAGCAACAAAGAGATCTAGGAATCATTGTCACTGAAAATCTTTAACACGTTGACTCGGAAGTGGTACGTATGTGGCCACTTAGGTTCTGTAATTTTTTCAGATCCTTCTAGTGACTATGCGTACAAAGTGAAGATTTACACCGGCCAGGCAATCGGAGCCAACATGTTAAGATGACAAGTGGAAAAAAGCGTCCCAAACGCGAAGAGGATTCTTGGTTTCATTGCATGTAACTTGGAATACAAATAAAAGAATATAATACTATCGCTCTATAAAGTGCTAGTCCGGCCACATTTGAAATATGCAGTGCAATTCTGGTCTCCCACCCTATGAAGAAACAATGAAATGGAAAAAAATCAGTTTAAAGTAACGAAAATTATTCCAGAACTCCGTGATCTCAACCTGCGAGAACACCTCATTGAGACCTGTACATAAGTATCTCAACGGCCATAACGATGTTACCCCGGAAGAGTTTTTCGAAGGAGACTATAACGTGCGATCCAGAAATAACGGCCAAAAACTAGTAATGAGAAACTTCAAAACATCCTTAGCTATGAACTTTTTTCCCGTCAAAATTGCTGCAACTTGAACCAGCTGCCCGAAAACATCATTTCTGTTAGCACTGTGGACACATTCAAAAATTGTCTCGACAAACACTGGATAACGAATCCCCCAGTATTATAACGTATTAATTCTATGTCCCCCAACTCCTGGGGCTAGTGTATGATTCAAATAAATGCAAGTGATAGAAGTGCCTGTGCGTGAGTGAAGTGCGTGTACGTGACTGACTTGACTTACGTGATTGGGATGTACTTGCATGATTGACGCCTTTACTTGGAACGGCATGGGACTTGGGAAGAAACCTAAGAATAAGCCAAACGACTCATTTCTATTGCCTTATTCTATTCTATTCTATTTTATTTCAAAAACAAACTGAGCACCTGACAATATAAAAATATAATTTAGGCACACACAAATAAAGTGGTTACTAAATTTTTCCCGAAAACAATCAAAGAATAGGAGAGGAAAATGAGTACGCAGTCAGAGAAATATTTTCCTTTGCCCAGCTTCCTGGCCTCTAATTGTCCCGAGCTCCGTCATCGATAACAGTCAAGTGCTCGACCAGTGCACCCGGCCGAACTGCCGTAAAAAAAACAAGGGTGCCAGCGAATGTGTTCACTTTTTGCTCTGTTATGAGTATCATACATAGATAAAAACGTCCGTAAGCTTTCACCTAATCTTCAATTTGTTTGAAGTGTTTTTTGTAGGATAAATTAGGTAGTTGCACTTCAAATTCGATGAAAGTTGTTGTAAGACCAATCGCAACAATAATTATAATTTTATAATTTATATAATTTATTATAATTTAAATAAATTATAATTGTCATAGTTTTATGTATGTAACTGTACGGTTTGACCAATGAATACAAAATAGAAGCGTGTTAATAGTGGCAATAGAACATCACAACCAATCGAACAATACAAGAATAAAGTAGGCAAAAATAGTATCGAAGACGTTCGCAAAGAAGGTCGGTTGCACGGAGCACCGGCCTCCTCCACGAGACAAAAGAAAGAAAGGAAAGACAAGGTCTACCTTAATACAAAAATTAGCCATCCTCCTGTTCCTGATTCAGCTCTAATTATTTCTATGGCCCATTGATTTCACACAGCACACTAACGAGGGCAGGCTTCATCAGTATGCCCCAATGTGAAGAACTGAGGAATCCTACACTCCCCCACTGAGTACCAGCGTCTCAAGGGGCGCTGGTAGCCAGCCTCTCAACCCTCTCCATCGGAAGACGGTCACAGTGTGTGGACGTTATTTAAATATTTGACTCTTCCCCGGGCGGAAGTAAAGCATATCTCCCCTGTACGGGAAAGCATCAGCTGTTCATAATCATTCCAGGAGTATTGTATTCAACTCTATGTCCATCACTGGCATTCCTAACGACCGTTAAAAATGATTCACTTCAGTCCTATATTCTAAATGTTTTGTCCACAAGTTAAATGAACTTGCATGCAGAATGAGTAAAGATGAGTGGTAATTTGAGGAGTATTTCGTCCAGGCAAAATTAACATCGTCGTTATAGGGTTAAGCATTACAAGAATTTTAGTTAAGTGCCCATTCCACAGTGGGAAATACAGAGCCCTCTCCAGGCTCTGATGTAGAGGAACTCATGGGCGGCATAACAATTAAAATAACTGCATTACACTGGCGCTCTACTTCACGAATAACAGAGTCGTAGGTTTGCAAGACAAGAGAGGCTTTTCAGTTCACATGCTACCGTGGCCATGTCGGTACCTCCAAGCGTTATGCCCACTCGCTTCTACAACTCAACTCATCGATAAATCGTTCATCCAGAACGAAGAGTAGAACTCTGCATTCAAGCGAATCGATAAATTTCTCCAGATTTAGAAAAAATGGAATCGCTCTAAACTATATTCATGTTTAATAACCTTCTGTAAAATAGCAGTCTATGGCACATACAATTTGGGTCGAGGTGAGATAACGCAATCATGCGCTCGACGCAGACAAAAGAAACGCAAAGCGTCAAGCAGAATTTCAAACAATACTCACGTGAAGACTCGACATCCCTTTATTTCTGCTGCTGTGTGACTTGTGGGAGGTGTGGGAGGCAGCTGTACCACTTGTGGGAGGTGTGGGAGGCAGCTGTGTGAGATGCTGCCAGCGTCGCAAATGCTGCAGTTCGCTCGAGGCACACAAAGAAGATGACGAGGGTCGTACCATGACTACGAATGGGAAATGACGAGGGTCGTACCATGACTACGTATAGGAAATGACGAGGGTCGTACCATGACTACGTATAGGAAATGACGAGGGTCGTACCATGACCACGGATGTATGTAGACATCAAAATGCAGTTAGCAAATTTCACGCACGGCTTTGCGTGACCTTTTTCCTGATAAATTTTAAGCAATAGTTTAACAAATTTAATTCAATTAAACAACGTATTTGATTGAAAGTTCACAGTACAAAAAAGCTGCAAAAACAACTTGAT
Organism: Trinorchestia longiramus; assembly: GCA_006783055.1. Taxonomy (NCBI): domain Eukaryota; kingdom Metazoa; phylum Arthropoda; class Malacostraca; order Amphipoda; family Talitridae; genus Trinorchestia; species Trinorchestia longiramus. The sequence continues at coordinate 118,151 of VCRD01000412.1, read as the reverse complement.
CAAATAAATTAGCAGAAACAGAACGGAACTTTAAACAACAACTACATAAAATACATTGGAAATTAATTATCAGCAAACAGCGCTTCTAGACTATGTCGTGGGCACACAACTCTGAAATGCCCCCCACGGTTCTGCCCGCAGAACGAAGGCAATATCACGACACACGCGTCCAAGTCAAACAAAGCTGATCATTAAAGCGATTTTTCTGGAGCAGAGACACTCTTTTCCGACTCTTGTCTCTTGTGAGCGGGCCAGACTGCCGGCAACTCGAGCCTCGTTCAAAACTTGAGATGTGAAGCAAATGAGAAGTCTGGGTAATGGTAAGTATTCAAATCAGAATTTCAACAGGCCTTCGTGGTAGCCAGAATAGAATCATGTTAAAGAGATCAAGTCTGCAAGCCACAATGGTGGACGTGAGCAAGTCTGCAAATCACAATGGTGGACGTGAGCAAGTCTGCAAATCACAATGGTGGACGTGAGCAAGTCTGCAAATCACAATGGTGGACGTGAGCAAGTCTGCAAATCACAATGGTGGACGTGAGCAAGTCTGCAAATCACAATGGTGGACGTGCGTAAGTCTGCTCCTCACAATGGTAGACGTGAGTAAGTCTGCAAGCCACAATCGTGGACGTAAGTCTGTAAGTCTACATTCGCGTCATTAACTATGACGAAAATGAGATTTTCGACTCCACTTTACAACAAAATTTATGTGGTACTATGAAAGCCTAGCAGAAATAATCATCTTATTACTCTACTTCTAAATGAGGGTTTTGATGTATATTAATGTGTCCGGGGCAAATACTGAAGCTGGGCTGTTTGAAAATGTCTGAGGGTTAACGGACAATGTGAGAGGGTCAATGAGCTCGAATCTTAGATACTCAAATTATTACCAATTACCAAATTTGTAACACTTCTCAAAATACTAGCAATTACCAAAATATTACACTGAAGGTCAACGGTTGTATGGAAAGATAAGACAATTCTTACCTTTTCTTATCTTTCCACTCGCACCACAACATTGATTTTGCTTCGGGACCAATAAATTACTAGAATAAAGCGCACTGGAGCATTGAGGATAAGTTGTGTATTGTACACCGCAATGCCTCCAATCCTACCGAAGCTATTCTTCATGAAATCTTCTATTGAACTTTTATGAACAAATTGAAAAAAACATATTTGTTAAAACATGGCTTTCGAAATAAAAAATCTTCACGTATTCACTATAATAAAAATCCAAAGTGTCTTGTGCTGTAGATAAGACTTCTGACGAAGTTTTAAAAAAATCCTGGCCAAATTTGAACGCACCAACACTCTAAAAAGGTTATTGCTGCAGCCACTGGATCTATGCGATATTTTTGCACCCAAATTGAAAATATATTTCGTGTAAAATCTTTGCTTGTTATGTGGAAAATATTAACTTCTACATCCATTCCAAGTCCGAAAAAACTCAGGCATTTCGAAATGGTTTTTTTACCGAAGTTCAGAGGCTTTACAAGCACAAACACAACAAGCACAAGCACAATAAGTATAACAAGCACAAACACAACAAGCATAGCAAGCACAAACACAACAAGCATAGCAAGCACAAGCACAACAAGCACAAGCACAATAAGTATAACAAGCACAAACACAACAAGTTTAGCAAGCACAAACACAACAAGCATAGCAAGCACAAACACAACAAGCATAGCAAGCACAAACACAACAAGCATAGCAAGCACAAACACACCACAGCCTCCAACACACACAACGGAGCAAGTCACCTCTAACAAAACAAAGCAGCTGATAAAGCAATTCGCCGTAATATTTATTTCATATAACGCATAGTACTGCGATTTCGTGATCGTAAAATCATAAGGTTTCAGTTCACTGCTAGTTTTGAACATAGCTCCTAAAATTTAATAGTGTCTTACAGATACAAGACGCAATTTTGAAAGGCAAATTCATTAAAATACGAAGATAAACAAAGAGCTTTTCAGATGTGAACAAAAACCGATTTTGCACTAAATAAAACAAAATTACACTACAGTTGAGTGCAAATTTAAATCAGGATAGTTGGCATTATTATGTCTCGTTATTGTGGCTTGCATCAACAGGAGCTTCTGTTCCAGCTTTAATTAATGAAATAAGGGTTATTTCGGAGGCATTAAATAACGCAGTTAAGCAAGCAGCAGATACACGTTGTGTGCCTAGAGGTAAGAATATACTTAAGAAATACTTGCATGCGCAGCACTGAAGGGTTTCAGTATTAGCGCGGCATAATGCACGCACGTTAGCTACGACTAACGTGCTGTCACATTAATATTGCATTAAGTACGCATATAAGGCACGATTAATGTGCTGTCACATTAATGTGGCTTTACGCATGGCTGAAATGTTGGGGAAGTTAGTGCATTCTTAATGTGTCTGCTCGTTAGTGAAGTTTATTAAGAATTCCATGAATAAAAAATCATTTCCTCTAGTGAACATTGAAGTTTGAACTATGCCTTATATTTGAAAGCCAGCAAAAAGTTATTTTGGTCAATTACGAACAAAAGCAGTCACGCAGCAACAGCCGAACTGTCTCCGTTCTGTAAAAGCACGCGAAGAAAAAGAAACAAATAAGACAAAGAAAAAAAGAAAAAGAAAAAGTAAAATTAGAATACGTAGAAGTAGAAGAACTAGAAGTAAAAAAAGTGGTGGTAGTAGTAGTAGAAGCAGAAGAAGTGGTAGAAGTGGAAGTAAAAGTAGAATACGTAGAAGTAGAAGTGGTGGTTGTAGTAGAATAGAATAGAACCGAATTAGGCTATAGGAACGAACCTTCTGGCCCATTCTTGGGTCGGATAATTACTTCGATAATTATTCGGTTGTATACCCAAGTCCCATGCCGTATTTCTAGCCGCGTCAACCATGTCGGCAGCGGGATTCGAACCCGGGTCTTTCCGCTCGCAAGCAGATTCGCTCACCAGTCGACCAAGCTGGTGATGTAGAAGCAGAAGAAGTGGTAGAAGTGGAAGTAAAAGTAGTAGAAATACATAGAAGAAGTAAGAGCATGGCTAGGAGACCCAGGGTGTTGCAGCACAGGCTTCCAGCAACAGGTGTGTGTGTGTGTGTGTGGGCGAGTGCAACACGTAAACAGCTGTAAACGGAGCAGCACAACAGCCCTGTGCTATTTCTCAAACAGTCCCTGAGTAACTCAAGTCCACACTTTTACCTGCAGCGAACAGTCGTTACAAGCTGCAAGTCTTCACATTTAACAGCAGCGAAGTCTTCACGTTCTGCAAGTGTTTACATTTAGCTACAGTGATGTCTTCACGTGCTCTGTACATAGCAGTCAGTAAGATGAGAGCAGAATCGCTAGTCTCAGGATGTTAGCATTACGAATTGAGAGCCCGATGACACTGCATGAACAGCACACTATATTGGAAATAAAATTTGTTTGTTTTGTTCGAAAGTACGGAATGTCGCTAAGTATTGGTTATCAATGTTGCTACGTAACATATACAAAACCTTTATCATCAAGCGACGAAACCGGTTATATTCATGTTTGTATGGAAATACATGGAGATAGTAATGCTCAAGAAGTACGGCACCAAAAGAGCCCTGTAACACGTTTTATGCAATTGCCTAACCGGTGTAAATCTTTACTTTGTACTTTACTATTAACTAAAATGCTCTATAAAACTTAGACTTAACATAACGGCCCCACCGGTGGATTCATTCGCAGGAAATACGTTAAATTTCTTTCGATATCGTCACCTGAAATTTCTCATAGTCATAAAAGTAGTGCGCCCAATATAAAGTGCACATCAAAGCTCTGTATAATTGTGCGAAAGCGTACAAAAAATTATTTAATAATTAATCTCATATTTTATAAGTAGAATGGCATTATTAAGATAATTTGACTGCACAAGAGGTTTAAAGATCCGCGTCCCTCACAGCAGTGGGGAGAAAATGCTGACGCTCACACAATGTTGTTGATGCAGTGAAGTATGAGGTACAGCGAGGCTCGAGGCAAGAAGTAAGGGAATGTGAAATGCAACAAAGAAAAAATGCTAAATAATATCGACATCTTCATTATGTCTGTCTTAGTGAAAGTTTGACAAGTTTTTCATAATGTCGCACTATAACTATTCCATTCTTTTATACACCCAAACTGCAGCGAGGATGCACAGTACTCCGTTTTGCATGACTAAAATTAAAATAAAGAACCAAACTTGAATGGAAATGAACATTAGTTTTAACGTTGACCGTTTTTATCTCTATTTCATTCATGGAAGATGAATGAAAGAAGAATGGAAGGAGAATGAAAGAGAAATGGGAGGGGAATGGAGAGGGAATTAAAAAAGAATGGAAGAGAAATGGAAGGGGAATGGAAAGTAAATGAATTTCACTTTCTAGTTCAAAACAGAGCTTCATCACAAGGAGACTCGTTGAGTTTCATTGTTGTTCAGTTAGCTTCAGTAAGACTAGAAATCAGAGCCACAACGACACAACTTGCACCAAACTTTAAGAAACATAAATACTATTTTCCAACAATAAGAAGAGGAGTACCAAATCTCAATCACAATGATCACAAAGTTTGAGTGGTTGTTGGAAAAATTCAAATTTAAGTGGCTATAGAAAGCCTTCAAGTTTGAGCAGCTGTAGAAAAAACAAGTTTGAGTGGCTGTAGAAAAAACAAGTTCGAGTGGCTGTAGAAAAAACAAGTTTGAGTGGCTGTAGAAAAAACAAGTTTGAGTGACTAGAAAAAACTCAACTAGTATGCTTGACTTTGAGTCACATTTATCTGTAGCAGTAAGTTGATACCGTTCCCTCCCTGTCTGCACTTCCGTTAGAGCTTTTATTCCAAGAACAAAAATGTGTTTTGTAGAGAGTATGTCTTCGTTTCAAAATAATAAAAGTTTGAAGTATTTCTGTTGGTGTGCAAACTCAGTTTTGTAGAGGTCATGTTAAGCATAAGGCCATCAAATCGAGTATGGAGTAATATCATAAAAGACTTCGCTTCCCAAATAGAAGGTTTGACCTTTTCAGGACAAATGTAGACTATAATCTGATTATCTTCAGAGCTATTTTTAAGGTATTCAAGGTGTTGACATCTGCCGGACGTAGAAATAACGAAACATATCGTAACTTATTATTAAATAAATATTTCCCAGCTATTGCACTTAATGCATTACTTAACCTCCTAATAAATCACTTTTACCATAAGACGATGTTATAATCCAGTGCAAGATAATTTAAGCATGACAAACAAAGTAAAGCACGCGAGCTTTCTTTCCGATTGAACGACGAATAAAATATATTTTCGACCGATCACAAAAGATAAGTTGAAAAATAAGGAGTGAAGCAGCTGAGAGTTACTGCTCAGATCACGGCTAATCCGTATTAACACCCCCGCCGTATTTCCCAAGTATTAATACGAAAGTTGTGATACCGTATTAAGGTGCCAGTTAGTATCACCACACGCAACGATGAGACCGGTATTGTAGTTAGTAGGACTTTGCTTTGGAAGTAAGGCCTAAGTCAGCCTGGCAACTCGTAATTTCAAGAACGAAGGAGAAATCCAATAAGAAAATATCCATTAAGATTTAACAAAATTCGTTATCTAGATTTTTAATCCTGACAGGCGTGAGTGAGGTCATTTTCATTACTTAATGCAACGTTATTTCACAATATTATTTTAACATTGGTGTATTTTAACAATTAGTTATACGGTGTGTTAGGTAAAGGCATCTCTTAATCCCCCTTGTTTTGGTTCAGTTTTTCTTACTTGAAATAATAAACTTTAAAAGCAGTAACAAAACCGTTCCCTCGAAACTATAACCAGTAACATAACTGTAACCTAACCAGTAACATAACTGTAACCTAACCAGTAACATAACTAACAAATCTGTGACATAAGCAGTAACAAAACTGTTCCCTTGAAACAGTGTTCACCACAACAATACATCATCATCTTGTTTTTAAAAGAAATTCTACAACGAAGTCACGAAAGAAAATTTACCTAAAGACGCGGAACTTCACATGCACCTTATGACACACCATACTTCCGCAAATAATTTACGAGTATAAGTGAAAAGACCTGTAAGCTATTGAACTTTTCATGAGAACTACAAGTGAAGCGACAAGAGGAGATACAAAGACACACGGGAAGTGAGGTCACAGCGACGGCTAAAAAGAGAACAGAAATCAGTTCCTCTGCTCAGGAAGGAGCAAAATCCCAAACTGGGGCGCAAACAATGGACTTCGGCGGTCACTAGAGAGCCGGACCTTGTTATTTTTCATGTGTTTCATAAAATGCGCGATAAAATCATAAAATGAGCTATTGCGAGGCACGGTATGTGACACAGGGTGTGTAACACAGTGCGTACACAATCACAAGCACATACACACCATCACTAGCACACACACACACATACCATCACTAGCGCGCGCACACACACACATACCATCACTAGCGCGCACACACACACACAATCACTAGCACACACACACACACACACAATCACTAGCACACACACACACAATCACTAGCACACACACACAATCACTAACACGTACACGGGTCGGAGCCCGTGATATTGAGTCTTCAGAGGTGTGTGCTGTCGCTCCATCTTGTTGGAATCATTCATCTGGAGAACAACCATTTTCCAGCATGATACTGAGCATTTCAAGATGCGTTCTAATGGAAATGGTTGAAGTCTCTTCAGCTTTAGAGCATTCAAAAAACACTGTCCATAAATCTTGCGTGCACTTAGTCCACACCAAACAGTAATCTTTTGAAAGTGTAACGACTTCTAGCTGTAGTGAATTGCTATCTCATGTGACCGATTTCGAAAACTTTGCTTGTTAATCATGGCTTCAAGGTAGATGTGACATTCATCACTGAAAATGTTTTCAACATTCAGCTGATTTACAGAACACAGTTCATAAATTGTTATACAAAACCGTAATCTTCTTTATTTATCTTCAAGAGAAAGCTTCTGAAGGCGCTGTAATTTATACGAAAATGACTTCAAATCTTTAATAAAACTTTTCCTTACTAAATCATTTTTTAATTTGCCGTTGCAGCCATTTTTCTTATCCCTTTTTAGCACCATTTACAATAAATTCTCTCACAAGGTCAACGTTTTGATGAGTTCTTGCACTTTTTCTGTGACCGGAATGACCTTTATTCATGTTATGGACAGGTTCCCCTTTTAATGAAGAGTTTTCTGGATCGTTACTCCACTAACAGTCAGTCTGTGAGAACTTAGTATAGCTCGTTTCACTGTGATAACCGATCCATATCTTATCATTGCTTCCACAATTAATATACGCTGAATTATTGATAGCTGCCCCATGACGAAGGCTTCCAAAATTATCAAAAGGGAACGAAACATGGGACGATAGACTACGTATACTGGATACAACTTCAGAATCTTTTTTTTTAGATAGTTTTGTTTCATCCTTCTACTAACAATAATTATTAAGTTATAGCCATTGATAAACCGAAACATTTTTGTGATCATCCTGTACAAATATATATATACACACACACACACACACACAAACGTACTTACACACAAGTACACACACACACGCACGAGCGGACGGTCGTCCGAGTGAGGTCGTCACAAAGAAGTCATTGTTGCACGAGCGGGAACTGTAGCCAGGATACGAGGAAGCATTTCCCTGCGCGCAACATTTTCACCAATTAGTCCATAACTAAATGGATGGAGCGCATTTACATGCACAGCTTCAAACTGCGCAGTGAACTGCCTGAAGATGGTAGTATTGAGATGATTATATACACAAATATACTAAATACTCCAAGATCTTCCGTAACTACGTTATATGATAAGGTTGCCCCACGAAAAATGTATACATCGATATCAACGATACCGATGTCGAGGTTTTAAAATCAATCAAAGAAAACTATATAGTTGCCGTGGAAATTCCACGGTTTAGATTAGACTGAAATTATTATAAAAACAAATGTATTAAAGATTTACGATGAATTGTTTTGATTTCATATTTTTCATGAATATATATAGAACTTCTATTCTGTATCTTAACTACCCATAACATGGCCTAGAAACATACGCGTGGGAATTCCACGGTTTAAGTGATAAAATTAAGGATCAATGATATAAAATACATTTTTCAGTTTTACCCGTGGTATAATACTATCAAAACCTGAATATTTTTCACGAATATATACAGAACTTCCATTCTGTATTTTATCTGCAGATAACATGGCCGTGTAGTAGAAAACCAATAACGGAAAAAATAACTCATTTTATACTAATCCGGTGCTTTTGGTATCCACAATACAATGCTTATAATACATGCACGTGAAGGAGGAGACAGCAGCATAGGTGTGAGGTAACGGCCTGTGCAGACGAGTAGGTCACTAAAACACCTACAATTTCATCATTCATCAAACGTTTCCTGGGACGTTTTCAACTTCTTTATAGAATTGAACTGACGGTTGTAATACTGTATCACTAAAAACAACACTCATAAACTGGTATTTTTTACATGAACAAAAATATTTGGTTCTAAATGACCCAGCAGTGAGAACAGGACAGCAATTGACAGCGCAGTGGAACCCATATTACTCGCACTGAGAATATTTTCATCAATTTTATGCAAACGAGATGCGAGTCACAAGATTATTATAGATTTTCGAACGAAAAGAGGATTTTCAGGTCTCTCGCTCCCACCGTACCGCTGTCGTGTGTATTGCTCACACTTTAGGAGCGCAGGCGTGCTCATTCATGTACAGATACATAATTACTAAGAACGGAAAATAACAATAGCAAGATGAGGAAGACTGACACAACCATCATCCACCATTTCTCGGAGCGCTTCATCTCGAGCTCCATCCCCAGACTGTGTTGGCACTGCACAATGGCGGCGTCTATCTAGTCATCATCAGTTGAAGCCTCATTCACACAACCTTGAAGTGGACCTTCAATGCTAGCTTTAACAACGCTAAAAATAAAGTGTTCATCATTACATTTAACCACGCCAGGAATGACATTCATCCTTACATTTAATCACGCCAGGAATGACTTTCATCCCTACATTTAATCACGCCAGGAAAGACTTTCATCCCTACATTTAATCACGCCAGGAATGACTTTCATCCTTACATTTAATCACGCCAGGAATGAATTTCATCCCTACATTTAATCACCCCATGAACAGGACGTGCACCAGGACTAGCAACTCTGACCATCAGTTGCATTTGCTCGGCGGTCGTAGGAATTTGTGAACAGAATTCGCAGCCTCCAGCGCTCATCACGTCGCCTGCATGGCCTTAATTCACGGAAATTAGAGCAACCTTTACAACCTACAACCAGTGTTGTCAAAAATTAGGTCAACCTTTACAACCTACAACCAGTGTTGTCAAAAATTAGGTCAACCTTTACAACCTACAACCAGTGTTGTCAAAAATTAGGTCAACCTTTACAACCTACAACCAGTGTTGTCAAAAATTAGGTCAACCTTTACAACCTACAACCAGTGTTGTCAAAAATTAGAGCAACCTTTACAACCTACGACCAGTGTTGTCAAAAATTAGAGCAACCTTTACAACCTACGACCAGTGTTGTCAAAAATTAGAGCAANTAGGTCAACCTTTACAACCTACAACCAGTGTTGTCAAAAATTAGGTCAACCTTTACAACCTACGACCAGTGTTGTCAAAAATTAGGTCAACCTTTACAACCTACGACCAGTGATGTCCGAAAAGAACACATAACACACTCGTAGTCTTATCTTATATCAACGTTAAAAAAGCAGCATGAACATTCTTTTCAATATTATGGAGATAAATTCGGCTTCCTGAAACAGCATAAAAAAATTTCGCTTACGAAACGTTACATTGTAAATTTGAGAAGGTAGTTTTCGTCACACTGCATAGCACTACTAAATCAGTATTACACAGAAACGTGCATGACAATTAGTTAAACTAAAATACTTTACAGCTATTTAAATAAATTAGTTAGTACTTCAGAAATTGTTTGATTACAATTCTGCTGTGTAACATTAACATTTTTTTTTTAAATTTAGCTTCATTCGTGCCATTTTTGTGTAGTTTTCTGTATGCTCCAATGAAGATTTAACTTTGATTACCTATGTAGTATAATAAAGAGTAAGTTTTCTCAAGGAAGTCATCACATTTTCTAGTCGTATCATGAAGTGTCGATACAAGACACTGCTAACTAGAGAACAATAGCACACGGATATTCTCTTTTCTTCTCGTAATGCCCTTTGGAAATATACAGTGCAGTCCATAATTAACGTACTAGTATTAAAACTTCCGAATCTTTAGAACATTTGATTTTTTTATAAATTTTGACTGAATAGAGGCAGAATACTCAATTGTTTCTCTAATTTTCATCTTGCCTAAATATTACTAGCAGAGTTATTTAACGGTTTGGTAAGTATCCAAAACTATAGAACAACATTTAAAAATGCATGAACATTTGGAAATAATCGGTTTTCTCATAATAGCAACTAAAGATACAGAAGATAGAGGCTGCTTATCATCAATGTAACATTTGTAACCATGCCAAAACGAGTCAACGTTGACGCAAATATTAAAACAAAAATTATGAAATAAAGAAAGAAAAATCATGCAATTGAACAAATTGCTAAAATAAATCATTCTTAAACTGGTGCGAGCCAAATTCTGGAACTTTATAATGAAACTGGTAAGCTAACTAATACAAAGAAGCCGGCTAGACCAAGAAACACTACAGTAAGGAAGTACAGGGTTATGCTACTCCTAACACTAAAAGACCGTTTTTTAACTGCTGGTAAAAATTCTAGTCAAATGCAAGGCGGAACACATGGTTCACGACACACTGTAAACTGCGTCTAGGCGATTGCATGAAATAAGCTGTTATGCAAGATCCCCTCAAATAAAAAACGCTGATGAGTAAAAAGAATAAGGCAGCACGATTAATAATTGCAGAATGTCAGTAGGTGAGAAGACGATTGGAACAAAATATTTTGTAGTGATGAATATAAATTTAATGTAGTTGATGGCGATGGTACACAATTTGTAAGAAAAAGAATTGGTGAGAGTTTGGAATTGAACTGTATTAAAGAGAACTGTAATGTTTGGTGGGGGAAGCATGAAAGTTTTCGGTATGATATCAAGGATACCATCTTGTGTACGTTTAAACCCTAGAGTTATGCTGCTGTTAACAAAAATGTGTTAGCACAACATGTTGAGCCAGTTTAGTAGAATTCTGGAATTGATACTCCTGTTTTTATGCAGGATAATATGCTCCCTGCTACAAGGGGGAGCCGTTACGGGCTATCATAAGGATCAAGGAGTAGTGGTTATAAACTGGCTTCCTCAGAGTCCCGACATAAATCCAATAGCAAACTTATCGGAGTTTCTAAGACAAAATATTGCAGCAAAAAATCTAAACAGGTAAAGATTTGCGGCTAAAATTACAACAGGAATGAATGGGCCAAGATTACAGTAGCTGAATGACAAGATTTGCTAAAACCCTGCGTTCGTAGATGAGCTGCAGTAATTGAAAACAAAGGTCGCAGTACTGACTATCAAAAAAACATGTGATCTGTATTGTAAAAATGTTTAGGTAAACACGTCATTTTGTTTCTTAAATTTGGACAGTAAAAAAGTAATAAAATGCTAAATAACTATGGAAGTAATATTTAGACTACCAGAAAATCTATGAAACAGTTCAAGTATTGTATGTCTACACTCGGTAAAAATTTAAAAAAAATGATTGACTTTTTTTAAGATTTGAAAGTTTTAACATTTGTTCCTTAATTTTGGACAGCACTACAGAAGCAGGGCAAAATTAGTTGAACTCTTTGCATGTACATATGAGTGTGTAACTGTGTTGACAGTTCCAGTTGAAGTACGAGTGTGTAACTGTGTTGACAGTCTCAGTTGAAGTATGAGTGTCAAAACACAAGGGGAATGAAAGCACAACGAACATTCCAGAACAGTTATGTTACAAATATTTCATCACTTTATAAAGAGTTAGTGTAGCCACATCTAGAATATGCAGTGCAACTGTGGTCTCCTATCCTACGATTGATATTAATTAACTAGAAACATTAATAAACTAGAAAAAATTCAGCGTAAAGAAACGAAAATAATTCCTGCACTCCGCAATCTCAGCTACAAAAGGCGTCTTTAACAGTTCGAGTTCATATCTCTTGAACAAAGTAAACTGCGAGGACAACTCATCGAGACCTATCACTATCTCAATGGATTAATCGATGTTACATTAGAAAGTCTTTTGGACAGAGACAATAACGTGCGAACGAGAAATAACAGCCATAAACGAATAGTAAGAATTTTAACGACAACCCACGCTCTAAACTTCTTTTCAGTCAAAATTGACAGAATCTGGAAACAGGTACCTGAAAATATTGTTTCTGCTAGCACTGTGAACACATTCAACAATCGTCTCGACGAATTTTCGCTATGGAACCCCCAGTTCTGTAGAGTACTAATTCCATATTCTTCTCAACTCTTGGATCCTGTGTATGTGTGTTTGCGGTGCGTTTACTTAACTGAAATGCTCGTAAGTGATCAAGGTGTGCGCATGTAGCTGAAATATCTATATATAAAGAGGCGCATGGGCGTGATTGATGTCTTTACTACGTTGGATGACATAAGACTCGGGTACCAACCTAAGAATGGACTAAACAGCTCGTTCCTGTTGGAATGCTCTATTCCATGCAGTATATTCATTGACATCGTCATAATAGTTCTTATTCTATACATGATACTAGTATGTGTGTAGTGCAACAACTCATGCCTCAAGTTGCTGCACTTCTCAAGCTTCCGGTGTCAGTGTCGCGAGTTACGGCCTCCTGCTCCGTAGCAAGTCTGGCGCGTGTACGTGTAGGTGTGTGTGTGTAGGTGTGTGTGTGTGTGTGTGTGTGTGTAGGTG
>VCRD01000412.1:62871-85888 GCA_006783055.1 Trinorchestia longiramus | reverse complement strand
TTTGTTATAATAAAATAAATGTTATCTGAAATCTAATTTTAAGCTCTTTTACCCTTGCGCAAAAAGGCTTCTCCGTAGGCAGTGTGAAATTGCTACTGTACGAATACCATGAGAGATAATTAAATGAAATTTCTAACATTGATAGACAAAAGCTGTATTCAAAAAAATATTTTTACAGAACCAAATTATATGCAATAGATTTAAAGTTATATAAATTAAAATTTCGGGCCTCTTTTTTGTGGGACACCCTGTATAAGATATCGAAATATACAGGATGGGCCATAAGTAAAGTATCTGTGATGCAGGATTGTTGATAGCACTGCTACACTAGCAGCAATGATGAGCTTAAAAACTTGAAAGTTAAAAAATAACTTTCATTACTATAATCGTTTTTAAAATGTACCTTACTTATGGCCCACACAGGGTAGGAATCATCGTTTTTTTCCTGTGAAATTCTAGTTGCTTGCAACAGCGGTGTGACGGGCACCAAGAACACCGTTTCAGCGCCTTTAAACCTGTCCATCTATTTTCAGGCCTTCCTCACTCGGTTGTGCGTAGCAGCACCAGAGTAATTATGATTGGGGCGTTGGGTTATTTAGAAATAATGAATTCAAATGAGAAGAATGCTTACATGAAGACTCTCAAGCTCGTCTTGAGTGAAGTCAGCGGCAGCCGCCAGTTTCCACAAGCCCGCTACCTTCGGCTCGATGAATTCTTTGCTCTCTGCACCAGAGGACGCTAGCTTGTGAAGTCTGTGGTAGCCTTCTTTGAGGTTACGGTGCTTGTCCCTGGTCAAAACACATGAACATATGCACTTCAGGTTCTCTGCTTCTCATTGTACACTAAAAGTCTTTTTAACCAGCCCCCGTGGGACTTTGCAGTTGCTGGTTAATATCACCCAAGTAACCACAAACAGTTCATAGCACTTTGACTGCGACTCCCAAAATAGCCTGTACGCCCGTGGTGCGACGTGTTCAAACCTGCATAACTTCAGTTCTACAGATGACAGCGAGGTGGGAAGTTGTGCTCTGCTTTGCTTAAGTGAGTTCGGCAAGACTCTGACATAAAAAAGTGAGCGTCTATTTGTACAAGACGCTTGGAACAGAAACTGCTATCTCTGGGGGTACCGTACGCCACATAGCGTCACGATGTTCGTGTACCAATAGTTGCTCACGTTGCCTGTAATTGAACTTGTATGCATGTGGAGCATCGTGCACCAAATGAGGTACATGGCGTTTTTTAGTTGACTGCAGTGAAAAATGTCCATCATATAAGTTTTAATGTATGGAACAATCTAGTCTTCGCGTATATCAGCAGTTTAGGCATTGTTTTAACTCATTTTGATTTTCACTGCAGACCCATGGATCCTTCATCATTTCATGGTTCTCGGCGCCATCGACCAGATGGGGACGATTCTTGCTCTAATTGCAGTTCATCAAGTAGCGACTGGAATCCAAATGCCTCACAAGAAGATTCTACAACGAGTTCTGAGAGCGACTCGCCAGTTCATATTAAAAACGAGGCTGAAGATAGTGAAACAGAAATGGATAACTCTGAAGTACATGCAGACAATTCGCGAACTCCAATTGTTGCTTCACAACGATCTTTCGGATTTACAGGAAATACGCAGATTTTGAAGAAACCAACGCAACCAGAGAGAATAATTCGGTAGTGTCATTGGATTTATAATCGCTTTTTGTTACCGATGAAACTATTGATTCTATTGTGAATGAAACAAATAGGTACACCACTCAAATTCTTCAGTCAAAGGCTGTGACAAGGAAATCAAGGTTAGCCAAATGGATACCCATGGATGCAAAAGAAATGAGAAAGTTTCTTGGGATTGTTATATGCATGGGTCTTGTTCGAGGACCAAAAACTGAGCACTACTGGTCCAAAAAAAAAGATATACAATTATTTTCATTCGAAATCACATGTCCAGAGACAGTTTCCAGTTACTACTGAATATGCTTCATTTTCATGACAATGAAGTGATTGATCGACATAACAGGTTGCATAAAATCCAGCCACTGATTGACAGTGTTTTTCAGAGCTGCAGGTCAGTGTACACACCAGGATCAAGTGTTGTCATTGATGAATCTCTCGTTCCTTTCAGAGGAACAGTAATCATTAGACAATACATTCCTGGATAAGCCCATAAATATGGAATAAAGTTATGTAAGCTCTGCACACCCAACTCGTACACTTTGAATGTTCATGTATATCCAGGCAACATGGCCAAAGAACCAACAATTCAACATTTGGAGTCTGCTGTCATGCAGCTTTCAAGGCCTCTTCTTCTGCAGGGATTAACTATTTATGCGGATAATTTTTATTCGTCCGGTCCCTTGGCCGAAAAACTCTTACAGGAAAAAACGTACTACTGTGGAACTGTGCGGAAAAACCGAAAAGCATTGCCTCACTCCGTTACAAAGGCCAAGCTGAAGAAAGGAGAAATCGCAGGTTTGATAAACAGCAAAGGAGTGAAAGTTTGTAACTGGAAAGATAAAAAGAACGTGCTAACATTGTCTACTACGCCTGAACATTCAGGCAATCTTCAACCCTCAGGGAAAAAGAATCGAAATAGTATTGAGATACTCAAGCCACAAAGAGTACTGGACTACAATACTGCTAAATGGGGGGTTAATAAATCAGATCAGATGACATCTTACAATACTGTACTCAGAAGAAGCACGAAGTGGTACCGTAAATTGGCCATCGAGTTGTTGACAGGAACTGGTGTACTAAATGCCTGGGCACTCTACAATCAGTTTTATAGCCAACAAAAGACAATATGTATGACCGAATTCAAGGAATGTCTAGTCATGTCACTCATTACAGGAAAAATGAATGAAGAAATGCTTCCAAGACCAAAGCGTTCCAATACTGGAGGCCTGCGTTCCAGCCATGCATTAGTTGAAACTGAAGGAGCAAAGCTCAAAACAAGAAAACGCTGCAGGTCCTGCTACGAAATTATCGCTAACAATGAAGGCAGTTCAGAAGCGAGACGTAAAGCAAGAAAAGTGACTACCTTTTGTAATTCTCATGATGGAAAGCCATTTCTCTGCATATCTTGCTTTTCATTGAGGCATTGATCTCGAGTTTAGGTGTGCTTTCAGATGTCCAGTGTTTGTTACTTCTATAATAATTCATACTGAGCCAGGAATACATACATCTTTCGGCATTGCAATACTGTAATGTCTTTTATTTCGGTTTAATCTTGCATTTTATCTTTTATACCCACTGAACAACTTGTGCTTGATTTGTACTACTTATATATTTGTGATTAAATTTCATAACATTATATGTTTTTATAATCAATTACCCCTATACTCTATCAAACGTTCATAAGGAGATGATCCTGGTTTACGTCATGATTTTTTTAAGTTATATTTTTTAATGCGTGTACCATATACTATATGGCGCACGTCACAGCCCAAGTGATAGACATGCTGGACATAAAAGGAAAACAATATCAATTGCTTAAAGCAGTTAAAGAAAAAAAACAATGAATAAATACATAAAGCTTGGCCAGCGAGTGCCGGTTTAAAGGAATTCTACTGTACAGGGTGATAGCAAAAAAATATTTCGATTTTTGAATGGCTTTAACTCACTGACTAATGTCAGTAAAACAATGAAACAAAAACCAACTGAAAGAGATGATTCTGAAGCCTTTCTTCGGATCAAGAAACTCGCGTCTGTAAACCACGGAGCAATACAATGCAGGAGCTCTAGCTCGCCACCTGCATCATTCCACAACAAGAACTTGCATTAAACAGCAAAACTAATTTCAAAATGCAACGCACCTGATGGAGTTAGTGGCGCTATTTTCAGGGAAGCTAACTTCGTTGCTCTCGAGGCTGTCGAGGTTATCGATGGTTGGCAGCTCATCTGCATCACAAGAAGAGTAACTCGTATAAATAAATCTTGACACAGCCATGTTGTGAATGAAGGTAAAGTTCCTGATTATTCAATGACATCTAAATTATGACAATCTTGTCACTTACACTCATTTTAGAAATTACAGTTCTTCATTTTGGCATGACATTTATATTATCACTTAATCTTCGCACTTCCCCCATGTTGAAAATAAAGTTGCTGATTCTCGGATGACATTTAAATTATGACAATCTTGTGACTTTTCCCCCAAGTTCAACATGGGGAAAAATCAAGTCACAATCAGCAACTGTAATTTTCAAAATTACAGTAGCTGATTCTAGCATGGAATTTAAATTATGACTTGATCGTAACACTTCCTTTATGTTGAAAATTACATTCTTGCATGGTATTTTAATCAAGCTGCCAATATTTTCATGAAATGCAACCTCATATCCCTACTCATGGCATGGTTCCATCCATTTATTTTAGAGGAATATAAAGACTTTTTTATTTGAATTCCAATGATGAATTATGTTAACATCTATTTACTTTAATCTAAAATATTATCTTAAATATGCCCTTTGATTTTTTGTAAGTTTTCTCAACTTCAATTCTATTTACTGTGTTATCAATTATACATGAACAATTTAACTATAAGGTAAATAAGTTAGACTAAATTGAACAAGTTATATTAATTGAATTATATATGTTTAATTTCCACCAAAAATTATAAATAGTTAAATCACATAAGTTTGAAGTAAAGTAGAGCAGAAAAAACTGACTGTTTTGCGTGGAAGAAGCCCTGTGTGATTGCAGCAAGTCATAGTACTGGTCGATCTTGTCCTGGTGATGCTGGAACTCCTCCTTCAGGGCCTTCAGCTCTTCCTCTAAGAAATGAACAAGAATACAAAGAACTTAATTATAATGCAACTAAAATATTATCGTAGGCAGGTAAAATACAGGGTAATAGCATAAGTCAGTGTTTATAACATAAAAAAGCTTATGAGAATAATGCTGCTTGTTGATTGAAAAACGTCCATATCAAAGTCATGATTGATAAATCAAGCTTCATTATAGTTTAATAATAATTGTCTTATCAGTAAAATAATACTCTTGCATTATTTTACTGTCTAATAATAATATAATCCAATAATTATCTTGCAACAGTAAAATCTGTATTACTAGATGCGTTTTGTTTCTATACAACCATGCTTGATGAGAAATTATATAATTTGTTTATATACAATACAGCAATGAATTAAAGCAGAATGAAACTAACAATTTAAGAACATCACAAAATGCTACACACAGATATATCAAATAGTTTTCGTCCTATAATAAAAATCTGCAAACATAAAGGAAGAAAACAAAGTCAATATGTATATTTTTTATGCAAGTACGTTGACTGGAAACAATTGCAAAGTTAACCCGAATTAGTAATTCTGAAAAATCAATTCCAGTCTCATAACCAATAATGTTTTTTATCCCGCTGCCGACATGGTTGACGCGGCTAGAAATACGGCATGGGACTTGGGTAAAACAACCGAATAATTATCGAAGTAATTATCCGACCCAAGAATGGGCCAGAAGGTTCGTTCCTATAGCCTCATTCTATTCTATTCTATTCTACTACGGCATGGGAATAATTTCCTAGCAAATTTGCACAACTAAAAGTAGTACCTAGGCCATTGGTTCCCAATCTGGGGGTAAATTACCCCCTGGGGGTAATTTAGCAATTTTTCGGGGGTAATGGAGGGGTGACAGAAAAATGTTAAGAATTCTGAAAATCAAGAAAGCAAGTGTTGACAAAACACTTGCAAAATGTTGGCAAAATTTTGTGAAACGGGTAACATGCTTAATGTGGCATGCTGAATTGGGTAACAAGCTGAAAAAGGTTGGGAACCACTGACCTAGGCCAATTACTAATGAATCTTTGTCTCATAAATAATGTTCCAACTACAACATGGCAATCCATTTCTAGTGCACATACAGACAAATACTCAACAATTGCACAAATAAATTCGAGGACTTGACACAAGCAACAATGGATATGTGTTGACTGGTCACCATTGTCACTAGAAGAGGTCACAAGCTGGCAGGACACTAGTGTGTCACTAGAGGAGCTCACGGGCTGGCAGAGGTACATTAAGTTATCTTCAGTCAGAGGTACATTAATTAAGCAATCTTCAGTCAGAGGTACATTAAGTTATCTTCAGTCAGAGGAACATTAAGTTATCTTTAGTCAGAGGTACATTAAACAATCTTCAGTTAAAGGTACATTAAGCAATTTTCAGTCAGAGATACATCAAGTAATCTTCAGTTAGAAGTACATTCACTTTTTGTTATAATTGGCCTCTGATCTTTGGATCTTCTGATTCAAGTCAGAGCAATTAAATTTTATCAAGAAGGGTTCAAAGAACTGCATGAGCATCAATTTAAAAGCATGAAGTTCAACACCTATATACAGTGCACCCTTATAATTGGTGGGTGTTGAGAATAGTAGCTGCAAGTAGAATCAAGCACCAGATACTGAGGAGAGTATTCATACAAAACAGAACTCCCATTAGACTGCAGAATATATTTGAAATGATACACTCACGAGTAAAGCCCGACTGCTCTGCTTTGGCCCACAGTTTGTTGAGCTTCTTATCCTTGAAGAGCACATGAAGAAGTTCCTTGTCTGGAACTCCAACTGAGTTGGTCTCGTCGTCTTCCGCAGTCCGGCCTAGCTTGTACTTCACCATTATTTCTGGAGGCAAATGAGAATCTGGACATAAACGAGAGGAGCAACAACAAGGCTTACATCCCCAACTTGTTTTCTGCAGGAATAATTTCACATGAAAAAGATCCCCACTAAAATCAAAAAATAATTTCTGATAGTAAGAAAGAAAAACTCGAATGGATTAAGCATGACACGAGTACTCTTGCATTATTTTTTGCAAAATATACCCAAGCATTTTACCCTTACTTAGGGAAGTGGAGCTACAACATACATGAGTATGTATACTACATTTAGGGATGCACAATTGTGAAGTATCAGGTCGTACCATACGTTCGATTGAGGGTAGTTTCCTTGAGCGCGAGGGCCGTTCTTCGGCCTACGTTCAGTCACTGTATCAAGTACTGCAAGCATTTGGACAGGATTATTGGTATATTTTTGCTTAAAATTCGCATGTATTCAAACTTTAGGTTACTTTTATTTTTAAATTTGTTGGGGGGCACATTTACAGGGATGTCAGTTTGATTTAGATGCTTAGTAGTACTGTCTTTCTGTCACATTTTGAATAATTTGAACACCAATTCTCTGGTGTGTCTGTTCATGTGAACAGTCAAAAGTCAAGAATATTACAAAAAGTAATTACACACATTAGAAGAAAGTTAATCAATATTTTTTGATATTCCATGAATTTTTTGTTATATGAATTTCCTTGTTACATGCATTTCCTACAATTCTGTAAAAGTTGACCAATGACTTGTTTTATGAAGGGTTTTTAAGCAATAGATGCACAAAAAGACAATAATACAGAAGGGTAGGATTCCAGTTGATCAATGAGTAATGCAATACTCCTAACAAATAGATCAGCATTAATAAACCTGAATGATATGTAAGCAGACCTAGTTGAAACAAATTAACTATGTAAGCAGTTCATCCATGTATGACTTCACATCCATGTAAAGTTTTCTGAAGATTTTTTGAACAACTGTTCTCAAAAGCTTCATGTGCATCAGAGACCACCTTGGACTTCAAATGAGCTCTAATTTTGACTTAAAATTCACAAGGTATTCAAGTGGAGCACAGTTCACCAGCTGTTGGATGTGAACCTGAAGGGTGTTTCCCCAATCCCAAAGTCTAACACATCTTACATATTTAGTGAACCATAAAGGGTTCAAGCAAGAAAAAAACATGTTAGCATGTCTTATAAGGGATAAAGCTGGATGAGATTTAGAGTAGCTAATTGAATGGATGTCCTAGGTATTCACAATAAAAACAAAGGTATTCAAGAAAACAAAGGTATTCAAGTGGAGCACAGTTCACCAGCTGTTGGATGTGAACCTGAAGGGTGTTTCCCCAATCTCAAAGTCTAACATATCTTACAATTTAGTGACCATAAAGGGTTCAAGCAAGAAAAAAAACATGTTACAATGTCTTATAAGGGATAAAGCTGGATGAGATTTAGAGTAGCTAATTGAATGGACGCCCTACCTTGCAGTGACTTCCTGAGCCGAGCTTCCATTTGGCCATCCTTGTCACCTCCCTCAGCCTTGTGCTTCTTGAGTGTGAGCTCCTGCTTGTCCTGAACCTTTAGTTCAGACATCAGGATCACCAGCTTCTTGTCTGACAGTTGCTGCTCAACACAAACCAAGTCTCATCACTCATTCCTAAATAAGCGCAAAATTGAAAGCACATGAACTGAGAGGGAGATAAAAATTCAACATTTAGAATTCTACACACAATTGGTAAAGAAGTGTGTTTTAACACATTCACTGTGTATAGTTATTTAAGCAGTATTCACTGTTAACACTTTTGGTACACGGGTGTACCAATACGCAGGGAACGTGTTAAGGGTTAAATACCTTCAACTTTGCATGAATTCTTTATAGTTGGCTTCAACAAAATAATGATATATTTTTCAAATTATAAATAGGGAACACCATTTCTGTCCTTCAAATTTTCTAAAAGAAAAGATAAATCACCATGGTTCAAAATAATAAAGCTATGAAGCAGTATACAAACAATTGCTAGCATTTGCTCTGGCATCAAGAATTTCTGTAGATGAGATGCAAGTTATGCTAACTCAACCCACACCAAGTAAAGAAATCCTAAATAAATTCAGCCATAACTTGAATGACACAAAAAACACTGTGTTTCAGCTTATTCTCACAAAGTTTCGATACTAGTATTTCACCTGAAACAGGGTCTGCTTTGTATAAATGTGTTGAATAATTAATCAAATTTATCACTTGAGTAATAACCCTGCAGCATAATCTGCAGACCAGTTCCAGAAAATTCAGGCTCATGGTTTGGTTACTGCTTCTTTAAACTCTTCTAATACATTAATTAAGAGCATAACTAAATCTTCAACAGAAGAATTTTGTAGTTTAACTCTATAACTTAGCAAGAAGCTGGTGAGGCAGGGGACTGTCTGATATATCATATTGTCCCTTACAACTAGAGTAAACAAATAAGAAGTGAATGTAATAGCACTTCATCACACAAAGTAAATTAATAACAAGTGTAACACCACTTTGTCACTTACAACTAAAGTAAACAACTAAGAACTGTTAGTACAGCATACCTCTCAGTAAACTTTATCAGGCACAGGGCAGCCTGGCATGGGGATTATTACATTTCAATTGTGGAAACAATGTATTTGCAATCTATAAATGATATTTTTACACTATCCTACTTTATTCATTAAAATATTTTGAGCTGAAACCCACAAGTTAGTAGCAACTAAGAGAAAAGAAATATTAAACATAATTTCACTCTAAGTAACACAAAAACCTACAGTCTGAAAGAATAGAAATGAGCATCCAAAATGATGAACAGAAATACAACTCAAATTTGAGCTACTATTAATTTAAACAGATGCTGTCTATAGTTACTTCAAATACTAAACTTATTTCACACGATAACTAAATTGGAAATGAGTATAACAAAATTTAACAAATAAATTTGCAAAATATGAGTAAAAACTATTTAGGCCACTAAATTAAATTTGAAATTTCTAAGGTATAATTAGTAAAAATTTACAATACATAAGAAATAACATTAAAACTTGAACTTAAATTGAAAATTTCACAAGTATAACAGGTAGAAATAAGCAATATGCAAGAAAATAATATTAAAGCTCTCCTAATAATATTGCATATTATTAGCTTACCTGTAATGCTTTCTCCCAGACTAGATTGATTTTAGCCATTCTAAATGGCTTCTTCATTTCCCGAACATTTTTCTCATGAACTTCATCAATTGACTGGCAGGAGCTGAGGCTGATCACTGCCACAGTGAAAATAAGGACCAGGAACTTTCCCATCATTTGTTGTCACTCAAATGCTAACCTTCTCTAAAACATGGAACAAAATTTTCAGAAAATATATAATTTACTATCAAAAATAATTCATAGAAATGTTTTGTGTCAATACATACAAATTTTTTAAACAATGCAAGCTATTATTATCCCAATTGTAACAAAATTAACTACATAGTATCACAACTATCCTCATTTTTCCTGCTTTTATAAGACTATCCATGCAGGAGTGCAAGCATTGAACTGCCTACTAGACCTTGGTGAAAACATAGGGATAATGAACTGTATTTTCTATAGATCATAAAGATAAGGATAGTGAACTGTGTTTTCTACATGTCAGAGGGATAAGGATAATTAACTGTTTTCTACATGTCAGAAAGATAAAGATAATGAACTATTTTTTAACAGGTCACAGAAATAATAAGGATAATGAACTTTGCTTTTAACAAGTCACAGAGATAATAAGGATGATGAACTGTGCTTTAAACAGGTCAGAGATAATAAGGATAATGAACTGTGCTTTAAACAGGTCACAGAGATAATAAGAATAATGAACTGTGCTTTAAACAGGTCACAGAGATAATAAGGATAATGAACTATGCTTTAAACAGGTCACAGAGATAATAAGGATAATGAACTGTGTTTAGACAAGTCACAAGTACCAACAAAAAAAAGTACAGCACAGAGGCAGAGAAATCCTAATCTTATCAGTTACTCAGCTGAGGAAAGGAAAGGCTTGCACCTGTAAAATCAAAACAATTTGTAATTTTAGAACAGACCAATATAATCTATGTGCTTGTTAAGGAATTAAAATTGTTAAAAGATGTATAAAATTAAAACCTCACCTATATGCACAGATAAACAAAAAATTGCTTATGGAATTGGATAATTCAAGACATTGTAAATTATAATTATTTAATTTTTTAAAAAATAAATGAGTTAAGAATTGATTCAGTTACCATCTAGTTCACAATCTGCAATTTTATTATGCAATGGACATCTTTTTAAAAGTATGTTTTTCTTTGCAGTCCAGACCTTCATGAGCATTTTACAACAGCACTTAGAGATTAAAATTAATAAACTGATCAGCACATAGAATGTCAGATTTGGATTTTCATTCAGGTAAGCTATGCAATACTCCCTCTGGTCAGAAACTGCTCGTGCATACAACTCGTGATATTGGTCAGAAATAGTTGGTGCATTTAACTTTTGATAGTTAGAAACAATTGGTGCATACAACTTCAGCAGCACCTTAGAAACTTCACAAGGGCTTCCATTCCCTGATACTTGAAGATTCTCCAACCGGAGAGAAAATCTCGACACCGCTCTCTATACTGATTACTTCTTCTTCTTCTTCTTCTTGTTTCACTTTTATTGGAGCTTCGGAATACTGATTACTGAACTCGACCCGAACTTAAAATCTTGAGATCTCCGGAAAAAATCTTGAAACGAAAATAATTGACAGAATTGTTTCAAGATTTTTTCTCGAGATCTCAAGATTTTTAAGTTCGGGTTGAATTCGGTATCAAGATCGGTGTTACGATTACATTGTACTATGCCATGTATAAAACATACAATGCTCATTTAGTGTATTACATTATCAACTTTTCCCTGCAGCTAACATAATAATCATTGATAATTATATAAAGTTTTCAAAATATTACATTATTTTTCTTGATCTATCTAATTCTAGCAGTGTATATAAAAAGCATAAATGCTTAAACTTTGAATCTTTTACCCAATGGTACTTTGCATTTTTCTAGCAGGCAATGAAATTTGAGCATCAAGACATTTATTTTATATATGTAGCAACTAATTAACAGATGATATTCTGATGTTGTTCTATTCTTATTGTTTTTTAACCCCTGAAGTTGTGTTCTTTCGTTTCTAAGTATTTTAAGTTTGAGATTCTTCACGTATTTTATACTTTACAGGCACGTCATATGTATTAACCCATTCATTCGATTTGTGAATACCCAACGGAGCAATGGCTTTCATGTATTTTAAAAAATATCCTCCGGTACGGATGTATTCCAAACGCAGTGTATTCGGTACGGTAATGACAAACCGTGCGTCATTACGCAAAGAGCTCAGCTGTGGAAGTGTAACGGAAGGGACTGCTTTACCAAAGAAATTTTAGTTGTAAAAATTGTTGGAAAGCGTTACATGTAACTGTCAAGGCGCCTCCTTTGTAACTCTGTAAAAATTTCTGCCATTGCTGGATTAGTTTCATTATTTTTAAACGATAGTTTGAGGGTATATGTCGATTGTTAGATGAGACTAATTTATGATTAGAGTCTGGTTAGTTTTGCTGTTTGATATAACCGGTAAACAAATACATTGTAGCATAGCTGAGATCTGATGCTTTCATGAGAAAGTAAAAAACTCCTACAATATGTGTATTTATAGGAATAGTTGGTTTCCATTCTCAAATTCAAACAATATCGATACCTCTGACAGTTGTATGTAATGTTCTAATAAGAGGTAA
The DNA here is from genome assembly GCA_006783055.1 of Trinorchestia longiramus. Classification (NCBI taxonomy): domain Eukaryota; kingdom Metazoa; phylum Arthropoda; class Malacostraca; order Amphipoda; family Talitridae; genus Trinorchestia; species Trinorchestia longiramus. The sequence goes on along the minus strand of VCRD01000412.1, from coordinate 73,489 downwards.
GTGGTATTGGTGCACATACTTCTGCATAATGCACCAAGCTGTGGCCCTCATGTTACCTTGCACAGAAAATTAGGGTATTAGTAAACAATTGACTTGATTGCAAAGTAAATTCTGTTCAGGAAAAAGTCTGTATTTATGTCTGCAAAATTTGTTTTAAAGAAGCTGTGACTCAAAATGCAGACACACTCTCAACTTTAAAAGCTAATTTATTCAACTACTTTACTTTGGACACTATTTTTTGCAATAAATATATATACTCTTGTATATAACTAATTCACTTGGGATATTTTATGCTATAAATGTGTATATAACTACTTGAAGTTGTGGTATTATTTTGAGAAGAATGTTATATTGCAGATGGTGATCAGTGGATGCTGTAAGTTGTTAATAACGGGCAGTTTACTGACAGTTCTAAAGCGTCCTGCCATGGCTTGGAGGTCTCATGGAAAGGATCATGCTGACCTCATCAGAAACCTCAGAAGTAAGTTCTATGTTTTTACTCACAATGTGCATGTTTTAAAGAAAACATTTACCTACTGCAAGACAAGCCTCAATTTTTTTATGCTTATATTGTATTTTATGAAATTAAATGTATTTTACTCTGAAACAAGTTCTGCTGTGACCTAGTTGGGTTCAGCTTTGTTGTTCAAGGTTGTAGAAGAGGAAGCACCAGCAGCTCCTGCTTGTGTTATGGTTATTCTGTGTAAAAATTAAATCATAAAGATATTAAAAGTAATTGTGTACCTTGAGACTTGTTGAATGGGCAGAACTTGAGGGGTTTTTGGTTGCCTTATATAAAATACCTTGAAACAAAATCCAGCTTTTTTCACATCAAGAAACATGGAAAGAACTGCCTGTTATGAGCATGAAATGTTAATTTTAGTGATTAACTTAGAGGCAAGTTATGACTTGCAGTTTCTTTGATCAACAGTAGATTCTTTGATTTAAGCTTTATGTAAAAATTGATGGTTATACAATTTTCAAGAGTGATTTTTGTTGTAAAATATATAGAAATTATAGAGCTTTTTTCAGGATGTCATTCAAATTTCTAAAGTGAAGTGAATACCTGATTTATTTTTTATTGCTTATTAATAATTGCACTATGCAGGTCATTCCATGACTGATCACTACAAAAAAAAAATTCAACTACTACTCCTCAGCTTTTGATTGAATTGGTCTGGATTTTTTTTATAGCCAAAACCCACTGGTGCAAATTATATAGTTAGATATAGAGGGATAAAGTTTTAGGGGGGATGAAAACCTTTTAAAAAATGCATTTATCTTCTGCAAGATATGTTCAAAATATAACATATTATATTTGTTTGGAATCAGAAAAGAACAATGAATTAAGATATATTATTAATAATCCTATAAATACTAATATAAAAAAGTTATTGACTTCTAAAAAATATTTTCTGCCTATATCCCTTCAAGGATTTTAAATCCTCTTGAATTTTTTTTTAATTTTCATCCATGAGCCTTGAAAAAATACAATAAAACAGTGGGTACAGACCATTTATTATACAAGAGTCCTTACAAATGATCCAGTGAAACAATTTTTAAGGCAAATATTTCCAAAGATTAAATTAAAATGTGAATGATTATGCAAAATATGTATCTAAATTTCAACCTTGAAAATATTTGAACATGATAGATAATAAAGTAAAATTTTACAAAATTGTTAATAATAATAGGTACCCATTAATTGAAACAGTGTTGATGAGAACTTCTTTTTAAGTTCATGTACAAATGAAAATTGCTTGAGATGGAATTTTTTAACTGCTCAAGACTGTTGACATCATTTAAAATATTGCCTGAATCTGAAGGTGTACATAACTTTTCCAAGATTTTAAATATTGCTTTGTTCATTTCATAATGATTAATTCTTCTGTTTTAAACCAATATTGGATCCTTTAAGTTCCTGATTTTAAGGATGGAATTCCCAATGTTTTCAAAATATTTTTTATTGTTCAAATGGCTAGAGTCTTCTATTTCAGGGTAGTAAGTGTGTTTATTATATCCACTCAGATACAAAAATTGAACTTTAAATCATGAAATTTTTCATTGTAAGAGCTGATTAATGCCTCTCAAACTTTATCATATTTACAAATGACATGGTCTCTACATTTTGGGTTAAGCAAATCTTGAACACTATCTTTTTTTTAATTCTATAGGATTATTCTTTCTTCTCTTTCATCAGCATCTGATGTTTCATAGATTTTAACTCTAGTATTGCTGATGGGTTATTTTAGGCAATTTTTCAGTTCCAGGAATTGAGAGCATATTGGAATCTGATTGCTGAAAAATTTTCTTTGTTCTGTTCCTTCACTAGAAGTATAAATAAACTAATTTTTTCTGCCAAATTTATGCATGTTCTGAGGAGTTAATATCTGATTATCAATGAGTCTTTGCAGGCTTGCTTTAGTGGCCACCCTTTTCACCACTCCTCTAATTATTACAAGCCCTTTTCCCATGTGAAGTGGGAAAAAAGTGCCACTCACACTCAACATAAAAATTTATCTTCATGTGATGGATGGTACTGCTGTCATCTTTGAATGAAATAGATAGATTTTTTGAAATATCCTTTTGACAGCAGCACAAAGGGGTACCCTTTTGTAAAATACCTTTGGAGGCAATAACCAATTGGTCACTAATTGGCCTTACTTCTTAAATATAAGTTTTCCATGTTTCTTAAGAGGATCTTGGCAATATTTTTTAGTTTTAGGTTATAAATAATTAAGAATATTAGAGAAAAAATATTTATTATTGGTTTAGGTAGGTATCAGATAGTATGGAATGAGCAAACGGTGTAGAATGTGCAAACTAAATGTCCTTAATAAATATAACTGTGTAGGTATTACAGTAATAAATTAGAATCTTTGTACAGCCATTAGCAATACTAACTGGCTTAACTCTATTGTTATTGAATGAAATACAACATCACATGTATGAAATGTTTAAAAATCACAGTATTATGAATGAAATACCTACTCACCACTGAAATTACTTCTGCAACTTCTTGCTTTAAAATGAAACTGATGCCAATCAAGAACATTCTATTTTTAGCAAAATGAGGGAAATATTGGTTCTGTATTTAGGTATCATCATTTAGTCTTGAGTTTAGCAACTAGGTACCCACTAATGCAATAAAAAGCAAATGAAGAAAGTATTCCCATATTCATGTACATAAGACTAAGATAATAACTTCATAGATAAATAAAAAAGAAAATCCATTATGTTTGGATCAAATTCTCCCTAAAAATTACTTTAGTGGATCATTTGTATTGACTATTAAGCATAATAAATGATCTATACCCATTGTTTTTGTTGCATTATTTTAAGGCTTATGGATCAAAATAAAAAAATTGATGGGTTTCAAAATTCTGTGGGGAAGAGTGGTTTCAAAATCCTAGTAATAGTAAGAGGGGGGAAATATTTTTTCAAATTTACTCACTTTTTAATATTAATATTTATAGGACTTTTGATTATATATTGAAATTTTTTATTCTTCCTGATTCCAACCATTTATAACATGTTATATTTGAAACATGTCTTGAGAATGATAAATGCATTTTTTTAGAAGATTTTTATCCCCTTTAAATTTTACCCCCTTATAGCTCAGCAACTATTAGTTGTAAAAGCCTAAAATTTACACCAGTGGGTTTTGGCTGTAAAATAACCCTAAACACCAATTTTTATCATGAACTGAGGTGTAGTGGCTAAAGGCCTGTGGTCATGTTATGGAATGATCCATGTAATGACAACTCTTGATGTAAAATTTTTTTTGGGAGGATGTTTGAATTGGGAAGCAATTTTACTGTTAGAATTGATGTAACACAATTAATCCATTCCAAGCCTCCAAAAATTCCCTTTTTTTGTATAAATAATTATGGTTTTATATTGTGCCCTAAACCTAAGAATGGATTTAAATAATTTGAGGCCTTGTATTTGATTTACCTAATACTACATTTGGTAAGCATCCTTTTTTGTTTTGCCACATAAGCATCCAATTTTTGTCTGTGCTTCAAAAATGTGCAGATCATAGATTCATCTGTCCTGTACTGTGAGGCCAGGTCAGAAACACAAACTGCTTTTTCCCCTTTTTGTCTTATTTAATTTTTAATTTCTATATCATAACACATCGGTTTCCTTTCACCACTTGCACTGTTGCTTTTCATTTTTTTTTGTGAGCCTTAATGAAGAATAATTTCAAGAAAATAAGCAATACTATCTTATGCAACAGAGAGAGGTGTTCACAGCCAAGAAATGCAAGCAAGACTGGTGGGTGCCAGGCTAAGTGGTGGGCAGGCATTATTGGCTGACATTGTTTTGTGTTTGGATTGAGAAGTGTTTGAGTCAAAGGGTGTTCAAATCACAGGGACACCACTGATTTTTGTTACTTTTTAGATAATGTTGATTGCATGGGAGATCGAAAGTCTAAAGACACACAATGATTGTGAGGGACTGGCTTTATGACAAGTTCTCTGTGTGGTTGGGAAAGTATTGGTATTTTGGAAACCACACATATTTGTCCCGATATTTTATTTTGACATGTGCTGAGGAATTGAGTGTACTCAAAGTTCAAAATTAGTTTCTTTTTATACAGAAAATCATGCACAGGTTTAGATTTGTACTTGAGGTTACTGATGTAAGAATTCTCAGAATTGATATTATCCTTAACTAAGCCTTCTTTAAGAAACTAAAAATGATTTCAAAGGAGATAATTCATTTGATGTATTTAAATTTATTATTATACTTTTACTCTGCATTGAAATACATTAATGCTCATGCCTTAACTTTGTGTGCTTTGTTTAGCTTTGTTTACTCTCTTTGAGAATTGAATATTTTCAACCATAAAATTTTATATTTTCCATATTTTTGAAAATGTGTTTCAAATATTGTGTCAGTTAAAATTAAACTTAATTTTGAGTTCCATTATGATACTATCTTAAAATTTTGTATACAGTGTAAGTGATGGAATTTGTTTGTGCAGGCAATGGTGTGATCACCAGTGATGCTGTGGAGAAGGTGATGTTGAGGGTGGACCGTGGCAAGTACTCACAGAACAGCCCCTACCAGGACTCTCCTCAGGGCATTGGCTATGGTGTCACTATTAGTGCTCCTCACATGGTCAGTCACTTGGAGCTGCTGACTTCATTCACTTGCTAAGGGATTAGGAGAGATGTAGTTTCCTAAGGGGATATCTTTGTGCTGCAGATCTTACCACAGAAGTTGATTTTTGTGGGCTGATTGATGCCATAGCATGAACTAAAATCTTGTAAGACTTGGCAGTTTGTAGGATCTGTGTTGTGGATTTTGTTTCCACAATTGAGTCTTAAGTTAATCAATATATGGTGTTTATAAGCTGATCATGGCATGCCTGAACCGATTCATACAAACATGTCACTGCTATCTGAAGTTTTTGTACAAAACAAATGAAAAACTTAAGAAGAGCTAGTTTTCTTTGTGCAGTAAAATTCATGCTTATAAATAACTTGATAGTTTTTCTTCTTTTTTTTAAATGATGAATTTTGTGATTGCATGAACTACACTATTAGAGTGTGCTATCCACAACGTACAGAAATTAAGAAATTAATTGATAGGGACAAAATGACTGAAAAGATGCTGGCTTAAGAATCTGTTAATTGTGTAGCCACCTAGTTTCATTTCAAACAACTGAGCTCAAATTTTGACAAGTACATATCTCTGTTGTGCTGAAGATATATCATGCACTTTTCTTGAGTGACTAATAATATTGATGCATATCACTGTAGTGCTGGAAATATATTGTGTACCATTCTTGAAGAGTTAATAATAATGATGCATATCACTGTAGTGCTGAAGATATATTATGCACCTTTCTGGAGTGACTAATAGTATTGAGGCTCATCACTGAAGTGACTTGTAATATGTGCTGTACTGGTAGCATGCGTGTGCCCTGGACCTTCTGAAAGACCACCTCAAGAAGGGCAGTAGGGCACTGGACGTGGGCTGTGGGAGCGGCTATCTGACTGCCTGCATGGGGCACCTAGTGAGTTCTTGTGACTGAGCAAATAAAATTTAGGTTTCTAACAAGCTAGAATTGGATGGAAAGCCTATTTTGTATTTCACTGAATTGTAAAAGAAATATTGTTGTGGCATAAAATTGAAGCCCTAAATCACTCATCTTTTTGGCTGCAAGAATGTAATTCTAGTTTACAACCATCAGATATATGATTCAAAACTGCTTCTTGCCTGTATATGGGCAGACATGTTTTGTTTGAATTATGTACTGTCAAGTTTCTGATGTTAATTGGGAAAGTAAATTCTGGTCAGTGTTTGAAATTTAGCTTTATGTAATGATTTAAGTCTTGCAAGAAAACACTATGTTGTAGTATTTTATATTCTTATTCACCTACTTATTTTCATGATACGTTTTATTTTATTTTAAGAAGTGATGTTTTTATTTTCAGAAAATTTCTCTAACTTGGGAAACTAGTTAGTGTTGTCTTTGATACTGAGACTACTACTGAATCTAAGTAACTTGCTCATTATGATGCCATGAGAGGAAGAAACCGTTGCAGATTACATCATTAATGTAGGTCTGAACTCCTCAATTGTGAAAAAAGAACACCTGATGTTAAACGGATATTAGCTATGATGCTCTCCCTCCTTTTGCTGTGGTGCTCTCCCTCCTTTTACTGTGGTGCTCTCCCTCCTTTTACTGTGGTGCTCTCCCTCCTTTTGCTGTGATGCTCACCCTCCTTTTGCTGTGATGCTCTTCCTCGTTTAGCTGTGGTGCTGTTCTCGTTTAGCTGTGATGCTGCCCTCATTTAGCTGTGGTGCTGTTCTCGTTTAGCTGTGGTGCTGTTCTCGTTTAGCTGTGATGCTGCCCTCATTTAGCTGTGGTGCTGCCCTCATTTAGCTGTGGTGCTGCCCTCATTTAGCTGTGGTGCTGCCTTCATTTAGCTGTGATGCTGCCCTCATTTAGCTGTGATGCTGCCCTCATTTTGGTCCTGTGTCAGGTTGGAGAGACTGGCCTTACTGTGGGCATCGACCACATCTCGGAGCTGGTAGACGCTGCTCGCACCAACATTAAGAAAGACAGTCCCGAGCTGCTCGAGTCTGGCATTGTGAAGCTTGTTGGTGAGTGGTACAAAGTAGTATTCATGGTATAATTCCTCTTACTATTTCTTTAGAGTCTATTCTTCTGTTTTTCCCCTTGATAGCAACAGGCTTGAGGTATGAAATCGGTGCAGCAGCCCATTAGGTTCAAATGTCATTAACCCATTAGCTCCCACTGTTCTCATTTGAGGACAGGCTATAAAGGCTAAGTTAGCCTAACGCCGAAGTTATTTCTCCACTGAACGAAACATTGCGTAAATTACCTCTTATATCTACACCTTTTTTATTCCCAACTTTAGAACGAAACATTTAGAATATAAGGCTAAAGTGAATGATTTCTAATGGACTTTATCTACTATACATAGTATGATGGGAGCTAATGGGTTAAGGTAAAATGGTGTTCGTAATATTATATTATGCATGATGTTATAAGTTGTACAGGGAAGTGGGATGTTATAAGTTGTACAAGCAGTTTGTCCTTTTGCTGGACAAACTGCCCTTTTATTGACTCAATTTAGTACACTGCATCTCTCTTACACAGAAGAACAGAATTTATTGTGAGAGTGATTGGGTTTTTTAAAATATATTTTGGATTTGGTTCAATACTGAGACTTGCTTGTAATTCTTATCATATCCACTGGGTGTTTCAGAATTAAGGCAACCAGTTTTGCATATTAAATAAATAATTCAAAATCAATGTTTGGTTATTTAAATCTTATATTATTTTGAAGGTAGTAAGATAATCTTTCTATTTCAAGTGTCTAAATTTAAAAGTCATGCCTTATATAATGGCTGTGGTTCGAAACACCGTTATCAAGCTCCACAAAGAAGACGAGAGTAATGTATCACAGTTGGAAATTGTGTTAAATGAATATCAAATGTTCCAAAATGTCATTGACGCATTATGTATTCAGCTGATAGTTTTGTTCAATGAAGTAAGATAGAACCTTGAGAATCTATCCACTTTTTAATACTAATTAGATGCCCAATTTTGGATAGATCCCAAATCCCAATTATTTACCACCATGTTTTAATTACGGGGAATTATAGTCACTGTAATAATTCGTTGTCCTGAAAAAAGTGGCCTCATGTCTGGAATTCCTGTGTATGAACATTTGATGCTGCAGTGGGGGACGGCCGTTTAGGGTATAGCGAGGGCGCTCCCTACGATGCCATCCATGTGGGAGCTGCAGCTCCGGTGCTGCCTCAGAGCCTTGTGGAGCAGCTTGCACCTGGAGGACGTCTGATTATTCCTGTGGGGCCTGAGAGGGGCAACCAAAACCTCGAGCAGGTACTGCTGATGGTGTGGTAGTCTTTGATACTCAAGTCATCACATTGGAGTTATCATTTTCACACTGGGGTCATCATCACATTGTAGCCATCATTTTCATACTGGGGTCATCATCCCAATGGGACTATCATTTTCATACTGGGGTCATCATCATCACACTGTGGCTATCATTTTCACACTAGAGCTATCATTTTCACACTGGGGGTCATTTTTCGGTACGAATTCGGTACGCTAGCTGTAAAGGGTTAAGGTGCATTGTTAGGTATTAGTTTTTCAAGTGTAGGTATCTAGATTCCAGTTGGCAAGCAATCAAATGAAGGTATTCAGCGTGTTGGCTCAGCTTAGGGGATCAGGCCGGTTCATTTAGCCAAAATCTTAAAGTTTTCACGAATGCGTATTTTTGCAGATAATGAAAGATAAACATCTTCCGTAGGTTCCATAAAATTTTTCGAGTTGTACGAGAACGGAAAGGGGTGTGGGAGGTGGGAAGGGTACATTTTGCCAGGGAGGCAAAGAACGCAGAACGGCAAAGCAGGCCCCTACTCAGCAACCACTGTTGTGAAGGAGGAATACGTCAACCACGTTTCCAAGAGGATGGGGAGCCGACTACGCCAACTCAAGACGTGAAAAAAGACCAAGTTGGCCTACCTTGAGCGCTCTGTCTTTGCTGCAACTGTCACGCCCCTTCAGCACAACCTGGGGAATGTCCGTGGACACGTTCTTGTGGCTTTTGGACTCATTCCACGAACTACTATGAGGACAAGAAAGAAAAAGGAAACGACTCCGGCGAAGGGACCACCAGCAAAGAAGAGGAGGACCTCCCATGACGAACCTTCCTGAACCCGGCGGATTCTTATCTTCACGGCATTCCACCTCCAAAATCACCTCAAAACCCCAACTCTCCAGTACTGAAGCGTTTCATGATCTATCAGTATCCTAACCCAGTTGGTACATAGCACATGACTTCCTAAGGAGGACCCCAGAACCTTCGGGTTCCAAAAAAATAAAATCGTCAAACAAAAATTGGCTCTCCTGAAAAATTTTATTTTCGGGGGCGCCAAAGCCTACTCCTCCATCATTATTTGACGTAGAAACTCGTTTGAGGGCTCTTTAGAAAGAGCAGAGAGCCTTCTAGAGAACAACGTGAAGACATTTGCAATATTACAATTAGATCAAAAGATATAGCCAATGAAAGTAAAAAAATGCAAAAATTTCAAAACTAATTTTTTTTTGAAAGGTAGATATCTATGAAATAAAAGAACAATTAAAGAATGTGTTTATGTTATGCTGTAGAGGGCTCTTAGCTCTTTCTAAAGAGCCCTCACCCGAGTCTCTGTCAAATTTTAAAGGAGTAGTCTACGGAAGTTTCCCCTAAACTCTCACGTTTTCTTTTTGTAACTCGTTTTCTATGCGTCGGATCAAAAAATTTCCATGAACAAAATCATTTTTATGTTTCCTATATATGTACAAAGTTTCATAGCTTTACGATTAATAATAAACAAATTATCAATAAACCCTCCTGATCCCCATAAAGGCTTGTGCTTACATATCTTCACTAAGCTGATGCTATTCTTCGTCAAATATCTTAAGATGAGTGTTTTTTAAACATTGTTGAGTATTCGATTTATTCTGTGTAGCATGCCGGCCTGTGTTGGTGAATGGAGTTGTGTGGCTTGAATGACTATAGGAATTCAAAAGATGCGTCACTAACACATAATGGCTTTTATACTAGTATGACTTGTATGCCTGTGTAACATGTTTGCCTTATGTCTTTATGCCCATTTGACTGTTTGCCTGTATGTCTGTTCGCCTGTAATGTTTGCCTGTGCATGGTTTATGCCTGTATAGTGTGTGTAAGAATGTCACTAAGACACAATCACGCTGCAGGTGGACAAGCTGCCAGATGGCACGGTGCAGCGCTCGAAGCTGATGGGCGTCGTGTACGTGCCTCTGACTGACAAGGAGGCGCAGTGGCCGGGCAGGTAAACGCTGGTGTGTGCTGCATTCCTATTCGCTGTTCGTACGTGGTACTAGACTGACTCTTTGGTGGCCTTCTTTCTTATCTGTAGTAGTTGTTCCTCACACACTAGTGGTGTTCTACTTGTACTAGTGGTTACTTACTTACTACATAGTTGTTTCTTACCTTTACTTGTGGTTCTCTACCTGTACTAGTAGTTTCCAGTCTTTGCATGTTGTTCCTTACCTGCGCTAGTGGTGGCTCAC